>VDFB02353223.1:0-51590 GCA_007258455.2 Sequoia sempervirens
CCCCAAAATGCACCTTTTTGCTGTCTTTTTCAGAAAATCGATCCCGACCCATTTCCTAATTTTCCTCCGCGAACAAAACCCATGTCTTCGATTTTTCAAAATTGATTTTTGATTTTTACCCCGACACTTCCGGAGGCCATAACTTTTGACTCGGGTGTCCATTTGAGCTGAAATTTGACGGGTAGTTGCGTTACGCGATAATGAGTGGATTTCCAATTGATTTTTTGGAAAGCCATTAGAACTCGTTTTGACCCATTTTCGGGGCCTTAAAGTTTCATCTTGACCCTCAAAATCCTAATTTAGTGTTTTTCTCCAACATTTTGAAAAATTGTTTTCACTCATAACTCAAAATGCATATCTCAAATTTGGGATGTTAGTTGGAAATTCATCCTATCTCCCCAATGGGTATTTCTGGAAAAAAATTGGGACTCCCAAAAGTCTATCCATGAGGTTTCCTAAAATGGCAAAATTTGACAATTTTTGAAAATTGCCAAATCGGGAAAAATCTGCTTGTCAACATCTTATGCCCTTTTAAACTCCGGAACTCGGTGTAGAATCAATCCAATCATATCCTTCAACCATTCTAGTCTTCAATCCAATCCTCATCTGAGCTTTAATCTCATCCCAATTTGAGCTTAACCAATTGTCCATCTACAGTCTAAATCTTTTGATATCGAACCAAATCTTCAATCTCACAAATCAATCTTCTCCTTATCTGTTCAATCTCGCACAACTCACCTAATCAAATCCGTGGTCTTGTCCCTAGTCTTGTTACCAGCCTTGACCCGTCATCATCATCATCATCCGTTAGTATCATTCCTTATCCCTTTGGTGTTGTTTTGGGATGTATCCTTCCCTCATCAACAACACTTTCATCATGATCATCATCGGGAGGTATTCTTCCCTATCCCTTTGGTGTTGTTTTGGGATGTATCCTTCCCTCATCAACAACACCTTCATCATCATCATCGGGAGGTATTCTTCCCTATCCTTTAGTGGTGTTTTGGGATGTATCCTTCCCTCATCAATACCACTCAGTGGGATGTATCCTTCCCTATCCTCGTGTTGTTTTGGGATCCTTCATTCCCTAATTGACAACCCTCCATCCATCATCAACCCATTTTGGCTTGTACCTTGACTGGGGCAACATCACCTTTTGAAATCCATTTGTGCTTCATCCATCTCCATCACTTACTCTCTTCCCCATCACCTTGCATCATCTTCCTCATCTCCACTTGCATCACATCATCTATTTCGAGAGCACACATGTGTTCTCTTTAACCCGCATGTCCTCTCGAGGGGGCATCATTCATCCCTAATTTTCATCATTTTTTTTTCCCTTCCTAGTCACTCCTTTGGATGAGTGGGGCATCTTTTCCAATCTAACCATCTTCTTCTAGGTTCTATATTTTAATATTCTTTGAAATGATGTTACTTCGTAACACCATCTCAAAGAGGGGCAAAATGTAGACATCCAAATTTGGACACTTAATTTATCCAAATTTATTACTTTTTGTCTAAGCATCCTCTTATCAGAGTTAATTAAAGTAATATTAGTATTATTTAATTAATATCTTTAATCGCCAAATCCTTACCTCCTTAATCATCTTTTCATCAAATGAATTAAATAAATATTACATTTATTTAATTCCTCACATGTCATTTTCATCTAATCCTAATCCATCTCCTAATTTCTTCATTAAGGATGTGCACATGCCTAATCCTTGATTAGGATGTGTCACATCCTCCAACTTTTGCAAGTTGGCTTCTAATCCTCATTTATCCTCTAATTACTGATTAATTAAGCCTAATCATTCTCCAAGGAATTTTTAATTCCTTTTTATTTGTCCTAGATTCCCCTCTTTTATATGTGAATTTTTAATTCACATTCCATTCTTCCAAGACTTCTAGAACCTTGGACTTGTCACAATTCCACATGTGACCAACCTTGGACTTGTCACAATCTCCACATGTGACTAAGTCCCACCTTTTTGGAGCCCACCTTTTACCCTCTAGATCATCCTAAAAATTTATCCCCCCAACCACCTTTCCTTTTTCCATGTAGATTTTTGAGGAATTCTAAAATTCCTCAAATGTCCCTTTCACTCCCACTTGGGGACAAGAAATCCCTTTTTGTGGAAATCCTCTCATCCCCCAAGGTGCATGTCCTTTTCCACCTCATGTACCTTTTTGACAACTCATTTCCATCTCATCCACCCTTGGCCACTTCACCCTCCACATGTCAAGATGTGAGGGCTTGTGGGTTCTCAACCCACCATAGCCCTTCATCTTGACCTTGTTGGATCAATTTTGACCCTTGAATTCTCTAGAGAATTCAAGTTCCTCTATAAATACCCCCTTCTCAAGGGCATTTTAACACACTTAGCCATCTTGCACCATTATGCTGCCAATTTGCATTTTCAACACTTGCATTTTGATAACTACATGCTGTCCATTTGAATCCTCAAGCCTTTTCAATCATTTAGCCATCTTTATTCATCATCTTGCATATTGAATCTTGCATATAGTCACTCAATCCATCATCTAAGGAGCACACAACCAATCCAAGCAAGGGTCAATCAAAGAGGTATCAACAACAAGGGAGGTAAAAGTGTTTGTGTTTTATTTTATTTGCATTCCTTTTCGTTGTATCACTCTTTTGGCTAATCTTGAGGTGTCCTTGGTATTTTGTTATTCATGTTTCTTAGTTGTTTTACACATTTAGAGCAGTAGAAATATCAAGGTATACAAGAATAATGCAGAGTAGTGTGAGAGTGTGTGGAAGACAGATCAAATGCACTTCAATGCCTTAGCTAGCAAAGTGTATTGTTGACATATATTGTAAATCTAAGTCTTCATGTATCCTACTCTAAGATAATGAATCTCAATGGGTCCTTGTATCTTTCCTTGGGATTGTGTGCCTTAGCTTGCAAGTCCTTTGTATATTTTTGGTGCAGGAACACCCATAGGTTACCATAGGTTGTTTAGAAGGTCTGTCTAGGACAGTCTTGTCTAGGACAACTAAGCAATCAAATTTAGCTCATTTGAATGTGAGCCTTAATGGCATTTTTGGTTGGGTTTTGATCAGATGAAGGTCATGTTGACCATAGAATAGGTGTCATAATGTTCTAGCCCAAAATGAGGTTTTGGATTTTTAGGAATTCTTACAAAATATTTGAAAAATTTGCTCAACTGGAGCTACAAGCGGCCAAGAAGAGCCCAAGGGAGAGGATAACTGAATTAGTGACCTATTTATGGGATGCCTCGGCATTGGAGTGAGGTTGAAAGCATTTTGAATTTGTTTGAAGTTTTTGAATTCAAGAAAAGCAATTGTGATTGTGTGATAATTTTCTGGTTTTTGCATTGAAGTGTTATTTTAATGGATTGATCCTGGCACTGAACTTGTGTAGGATGTAGCATAGTTGTTCTTCAAGCATTATGTGGCATTAGTTAGTTTCTTTATTCAATTTCAAGCATTGTTTGTAAATAGTTTTGATTTCATACTATTGTTGATTTGAACCAGGCAGTTTGTAAGTATGGGGTATTAGTTCACTTTCCCATCGTACAAATTGTACGGCCCTTTGGGAACAGTGACTAGACTCCATGGATGTACATATAGTAGGGTTTAGGGCTTTTGAAATCACATGAGTTGTTGTGGAAGTCTTACCCTAGGTAAGCTAGGGAGTGTCTGACTAGGGAAGACCTTAGTGCAGAGCACTTAATTTACAGGGGTGTCAAATTCTTGACAAATTATCTTTTGGAGAAGGCAGGTATGAGTCTTGCCAAGACATGGTAAGCAGGAAGAAACTCCATCAATCCATCTGGTGAGGAAAGGACTTGACAGTTTGCAGTAAGCCAGGAAAGGGCTTAAAAACCCTAGTATTGCTCATTTTTAGATTAGGGCTTTGTACGACCAGTTGTGACCCAAGACCCAAAAAAATCCTTGAGAGGTGGGCATATGTACCAGGAATCCCAAGAAAATTTTGGGGAGTCCTTTGGAAAGACTTGGGAAAAACCTGGATTTCTCGGAGAAGGAGACCTAATAGGGCTAGTAGCCGTCTAGGCCTAATAGAAGGGTTTGGTAAAAGCGACCAACAGATGGAGTTAGGTGGACCCCTAACACACTTAGTGGGATGAATTGATGACTTAGGAGCACCTCCACACCCCTGTAAAACTAAATTCAAGAATTTGGAGGATTAGTAGCCTTTAGGGTGGATTAAGGTCTAAGGCAATTGTTTCAAGATTGCACCAAGTCTTGACTTGGTAGGAGGATCTATGATGATAGTTGGGTTGGCAAGAAGAAATTAGGGGACCCTAAGAAGGAATAGGTCCTAGATATTTCAAGTGGTGGAGTGAGCCACCCTAGAGGTCTTCCAAGCAAGACCCAGAGCATGAATCAGTGATTGATTCATCCAACCTCCCTATCAATTTCCCTAAGGTTGTGTGCCTTAGCCTGCAAGTCCTTAGGCAACGAGCCTTAAAACAAATTGTAATTTTGTAAGCAGTGAGCTTCATATATTATGAGATTTCTCACTATGGTTTTTCCCTTTATTTTTCTACGTATATCTAGTGTTATCTTGTGTGTGTGTTCTTTGCTTTATCTTTCATTGTTGTTGGTATGTTTAAGGGTTGGTGATCTTGTTAGAAGATTGAATTGTTTTATCTTTCATTGTTGTTGATCTATTTAAGGTTTTTTTATCTAGTTAGAAGATTAAGTTTGCATTGTGTTGAAGGGATTAAGTTTTTGAAGATATTGATTCACCCCCCTCTCAATATCCAAGTGTTTCCAACAAAACAAACACCTTAGGACTAAGAAATTTACTATCTACCACTTCAACTCACTTCTATGATTATGAAATTGACCTCTGCAGAACTTGTATATCTAAACCCAATCCATGGATCTTAACTTCACTATTTTTTTATTTGTAGAATGTGTTTACCTTAATTATTACAACCTAATTCAAGAAAGGAGTGGTGTCAATAAACACCATTTAGGAGTTTGTTAGGATAATATTGTTCTCCTTTAATAAAACCCTATTATCAAGTTAGCAATACAAAATAATGATAAAATATAGCATCTAGAGTCATGTAATATTCTTAGAGTGTTGATCAAAGGTCGATGGCATGCTCTTGTGATAATACAAGTTGTAATGGAACTTTCATGCTAGATTCTAAACATGCTTAGTGATTCCTCAATGGTCATAATGAATTAGAGTTTTTCTTTCTATACAACACACTAGCATGCAACTTGAAATATTGTGTACTTTATAATGTAAGAAGTTGGAGAGAGCTGTCATTGGCCAAATTTGAGAGCTACCAAGATTTTATTGCATTCAAAGATTTGACCTAGGTAAATTTTTGTGATGCCCCATCTTGAAGTTTAAACCTATATTAAAACCTCATAGTCATTTGGTAATCTTATTCAAGAATTACAAGTGTGCTTCATTGAATTTAGTTTTGAGATTAAAATATTTATAAATATTAAATATTTTATTTAGTCTATAAAGGATTAAAATAATTTGAAAGGGGATGCAATTATGAGTAGTTGCTACAAGACAAAGGAAGATATCCATTATAGTCATCACTAATTCTAATCGTTGCCAAAATGGATCAAAGGTGTTGATAAGAGGAATTTTTAAAAAGAGTTTGAATAAAATAAATCTAAATTGACAATAAAAAAAATGACAAAGGTAGTCACAACTTTTTAAACACAAGTAACCAAAAGGTTATTGAAAGGTGAAATAAATCATACAAGTTAAAGGCAATCTCTTCCAAAAAGGGTTAAGTAATATTATAAAATGAAATTGTAGTTAAAGTTTATTTTTAATATTAATTTATCTAAAAGAGACCAAGCAAGGAGGAGACATATTGAGAAAAATATATATTTCTTATGGAGCATGGAACTTCAATTCAATTAACTTGAGGAAGAAAAACCTCTAGGTATAGAATTGGAGGATGAATCCCCATAATTCCCTAGTGATTTCACATTGAGGTCATCATTGTACAAATTTGATTAATTTCAATTTGAATTAAAATATCTTTTACACAAGGAATTGATCATGGTATTCTAAGGGTGGATATTAAGAATTTTTAGATATCTCAAAGGAATTTCTCTAAGAAATGGATCACTACATATTTGAGGCAAAATAGTAGCCACTTCAAAGAATTGATTTATTTATTTTAACTAAATTTTGAACATAAATCTTATTATAAGATAAACCATTGAATACAATTTATGAATTAATCCCATCAATTGATAAGCAATAAGGGTTTCATATTATGTTTAATTGTGTAAATCTCTACAAAGAGTACTAGGATTTGATATTAACAATATTCCCTTTGTACAAACTATTATGATTGTGAGCTAGGGTTGTTATATTTGAAAAAAATCAACACAATATTACAATTTTGTACCTACAAAAATGATCTAGAATAATGAATGGGTAAGGGCTGATGCAAGAAGTTGGGTGCACAAAAAGCTCAAAAAGTGGAAGTGCTTTTGTTGTTTTTCAAAATTTGTCACACTTGGACTCAAAATTTGAAGCACTTACACATCGAATCTTCAAAAAAATCAGTAATATGAAATTTATTATTTTGAATTTAGTTTCCAAATATGTAATTTATTCTAATACCCAAATGATACAAATTAAATTTTAATAGGCATGTATAAAACCACTTTTTAAAAGTCACTTTTTTTACCAAACCATGCACGTGTACGAACACCACTTTTTGACCTAAATAAAATTAATTTTCTAATTCCTTTTAGGGAAAGATATGTAACAACCTGAATATTGATGTGGATATTTTTTTGTAATTTTTAAAAAATATTTTTTATTGAATTTCTATTAGCCCTAATTATTGTTTTTAAAAATCAATGTGTACGGACTCATAATTGGACCTAAACTAAACATTTTTTGAATTTTTTTCACTATGTAGAGAATTTTCTGAGTATTGATGTCATATAATTTTTTTACAAAAAATTTAATAGATAAAAAATTATAAAACAAAAACTAATATTTCAATTTTTATGGACCAATTTGCTTAAAAATTGATTATAAAATATAAAACATAATCAAATCTTTAAAAAATATATATATTTGAAAACTATACATCATGATCTATAGGGGAGAGGGGCCCATAGTAGGGAAAGGACCAGTAGTAGGGATAGAAGTAGATATATATGGGCCCCACAGTAGAGCATTTAATATCCACTTGTAGAACACTTTTTTCCAAAAAGTACATAATCTGACAAATCCTGTGATGCCACATCAGCCAAACATGTTCAGGGTACCCAGTGCCCTACTATGGGCCCTTATGTAATTTTACAAAAAGCATGTTGATGTGGCATCATATTTGATGATGTGACCCTAAAAATAATTTTTTTAGGCAAATGAGTTGGCATGTAAACTGTTGTACAAAATTTAGACTTTTTTGAAATCATATGTTATGAAATTCAAACTCGCAGAAGTAGGCTGCCCTACTATGGGCACCTCTCCCCTAATGGGTTTTAATTTCATCTAGATTAATTCTAAAAAAAAGCTCATCGGCTATAGTGCCAAAGCTAGACATTTCTCTTGAATTTGCTTTAGTTTTTTAGTTGCAGGTTAAAGGCTAAGGGTTGGGTTGCCAAACCTTTCCTCAGCCTAAAACCCAAGCAAAAAGTGGCTTGGGGATTCTAGCTTTAAGTAATGGGTACCCGTTTTTGATATATTTCTTTTTCCAATTTGAATAAAACCATCTCACCACCTTTTTTCTACAACATTCCTTTTTTGCATTACGGACCAATAGGGCCATTTTCTGCAATTTTTAATTCAATTTTGTCTTGTGCAATCTCTTAATAGGTCATGTTCTATTCAATTTTTTCAAGGAGACAATCACAAGTTGAATATTTTGAAGTGAAATCAAGTACAAGGACTTTTCTCAAGAAGAATTGAAAAAAGAGGGATTTTGGATGTATTCATATGTTTATGTACTTCAAAGTTTATAGAACAAAGGATCTCCATATGTAGCTTTATTTCAAAATTTGAAGGCGGTAGCAATTTGAAAATAGGTTAAAAATTAGTTGTTTTTTATCAAGATGGTTTAGTAATTATGGGATCAAATCAAAGGCAAAGAAAAAAAATGTAGAAAGTTAATGACATCCCAAAAAATTGAAGCAAATAAAGAGATTAAGGCAAAAATACAAAGAGATAGAAAAACAAGGATTCGTCAAATGAAGAATTTGGAAGCATCTAGTTCCATGAATCTTGAAGAGGAGGCCATGAAGAATGAGATGAATGTAGATGATGCAAATGTGTAAATGATGAATATGGAAGAAAATGCAATTATAGAGACAAACCCAACTATGTCTTCAACTTCAACTTTGAATGATGTGGAAATAGTGACTATGCAAATAAAATCTGGTACGAGTTCAAATCCACCTCTTAATGATATGGAAAATGCATCTATTCAAGCAATTTATCTAAGTATGTGTTCAAACCCACATTTTCATAATAATGATCTTAGTTGTTTTGATGACGTTGGATACACCATTGATGGTATCAATTATGCTAGTGAAATAATTGAAAAACAAAATAATAATGAAATATCTTGTATGAATGCAAATGAGAATGAAATCCCTTACATATTGATGAAAATGACAATGAAAACCCTTGTATGGTTGAAAATGAAAATGAAACCCCTTATATGTGTTGAAAATGGAGATAATTATGTAGCTTTAGAACTTGTAAAACTATTGTGTGAACCCTTTTCCTAGTACCTGCAAAACAACATGAGCAAACGAGTTAAACAAGGATTTGCAAGCTAAAACAAGGAATCCCCATGAAATCCATTTACAAATTCAAATTAGGAAGAAAATATTGAAGAACACAATGCAAATGATAAAAACAAGATAAAATCCTAATTAGATGTGCAAACTCATGATCCCATAGGGGAATTGGTGCCAATTTGATTTGAAAATTGGCCCTTTCCCAATCCCTAAGATGCAAGCTTTGTTGATTGATGATGAAGAGTGATCCACTTTGATGAAAAGATGAGAACTCCAAGCCAAATCTGCAAAAAGCCTAGCTAAGAATTCAATAATGGATGGAAATGGCTAAGTATTTTAGCATGGTAACTTTGCAATGTTTGTGGATGATAAGATGAGGATATGAACTCTTTATTTATAGGATTCCAAGATGGATGAATGCCCAAATTTGAGCAATGTGGGACTAACATTCATCCAATGAAATGATGCCACTTGTCAAGCTATGAATGGACGATGAATGTGCAAGATTTGGGGTTTGTGCCAATAAATGCCAATATTTGAAATTCAAATTTGTTGAAATGACATGCAAGAGGGAAGGGAAAATGCAATAAATGCCACTTGGCTCAAGGCAAAGGACATGTAAGAGGTTTTAAATACCTTGTTGGATGTACATGTTGACTTAGAATTTTTGAATTCAAATTGAGAGAATATTCCAAAAGATGTCTTGTGAGGAAAATAGAGATTTAATAAATGAATTAAATCTATTTTCATGTGCAACTTGCATTATCTAGAGGATGTGACATGAGATGAGATTAAATTAATCAAGAGTTAATTAATTTAACATGAGATTAGATGATGTGACTCATTTGACTTAGATTTATGGATTTATTTAAATCAAATAAGAGAGGAATATGATAAGAGGCTAATTAAATAAGGATTTTGATTTATTTAATTAAAAGGGATGGTGTTAGATTAAATCAAATAAGGTTTTAATTTATTTAATTTAATGGATAGAATTTAGAGATTTAATCAAATAAATTGATTATTTAATTAAATAGGGATAATTAGATCAGATGGATTGATTTAATTAACAAGAGAAAGTGACTTAATTAGATAAAATGATTTATTTAATTAAGGGATGAATATTGATGAATTTAATTAGATAAGGGAATTTAATTAAATGGTTAGACCGAGGGATGATTTAGGAAGAAACGATGTTAGTAAGTTAGGATCGAATGCACGATGTCAATCAGTATATTTTATGTGTCTACAACTATATTAATTTAGATCTAATTAAGTATTATTTGTTACAATTTCTCTATGGATGATTATTTGTTTAATTCATTTTACCATTTGTAGAAGTAGACAAAAGATTGTAGAATAATAAGACCATAAAAAAGAAGTTACACAACATATACTATGGAGAAACCCTTTCAGGAAAAAAATCCACTAAGAATCAATGTATTATTTAATCTTAGAATAAGATTACAATAATTCCAATCCTTGCTTGAGATGCTTCTTTTTCCTTCAACAATTCTTCTTCACAACCTGCAATAAAATCTGATAAAACTCTCTTCAACTTGCTGCAATTTATAGACAATAATGAGCCTTGTAAACTCCAAAGAGTTTACAATTACAAAGCACAAAGCTTATCTCACAAAACCTATGCCTATTCTTTGCAAGTAGAGTTCTTCCATGAAAAACAATGTCAAACCATGTCCTTCATCAATTTGGGCGTCAAAAACTGAAGTCCTAACTCAACATTGATTACAAAGATATCTTGTAAGCTTCTCCTCAAAGTTGGCACCCAAGAATGGGCCCACTTAACTCAACCTTATAAAATCTATTATCATGCAAAAGTGTTAACTCCAAGATGCCAACTTGGGTGCCCAAGGTGGGTCCAAGTCAATCTCCATTAACTAAAACATATCTCTCCATCAATTCATGCAAACATGATGCATGATTGATCATCCCCACTTAACTAAATGTATCACCTGTTATCTCTCATGCAACTCACATCATTAGTCATGCATTCCAAGTCAACTAAAGTCAACTAGCATTCAACTGAAACTAACTACATGCAACTGAAGATAATTGAACCATAACTGAACTGAACTGAACTGAACTGATACTGAACTAAATTGAATTGAATTGAACTTCATGCATGTAAACATCAATCCCTAACTTCTAAGATCTTTACATGCATTACTGAAGTGTTATCTTTCTCCAAACATTTAATTTAACTCAAGGTGAGTTCCACCTTCCATGTGGGTGCCCCATGTGCTCCTATTTTATAGGATCTCTTCTTGGGCATACCCACATGTTCCTATCATTTAGAATTAATTACAAATGTCAATTTACATGTTCATTTCATTCAAATTTAATCTCTTTCTAATCCTAGTGTTGGGGAACAGTTTCCAAGGACTTAGGAGATACATGAAATAATGTTTAGGATTGCAATCAAATGACATCCTATTCCTAATAATATGAATGAAAATGAAACCTTTTGTATGAGTGAAAATGATTTTCTTTTTAACAATTGAAAGAGATCATATCTTAGATAACCTTTCCGGTAACATTTCTTGGAGACAAATGAGAACTCATGGAAATAGATTATATAGATTTTTTTTTTAGAGAAAGAAATTAGGATTTCAATGTCAACTCATGATGCAATTGATGAAAATGTGGAAAATATGAAAAGTGATGAAAAATTAGGCATTTTTTTAAAACCAAAAAAGAAAGATGATTTAGTAAAACAAGTCATATCTAGTGTTGCAAATGTTATAGATTCTATAGGGAAAAAAATTGATCTAAAGATAAGAATGCAACACACCATGCAATAACAACTGTTTTAGTTAATATATCAACTTCAAATAAAAAAAATGTTAAGTAAGATTAGTAAATATATAAAAGTAAATCCTAAAACTTTGATAAGAGCAACTAACAAAAGAGAAAGTATTGGAAATGATCCAATTAACCAATGTTGGAGTTTTAGAGGTAGACTCCCAAGGTTGGATATGAAATTAACTAATACAATCAAATATTTAATTGGAAAATATTGGCATGATAATATAAGAGTATCACCTAATATTAGAGATGTTTCAAAATCAAGGGTGTGAAAAAAATTGTGACCCTCATCCAAAACATCTATTAGATATGACTCAAACTAAATTTTATAAAAAAAAAATTAGATGATTCAATCTTACCAAATATTAGCATAACTCAAAGATCATTTGAAAAATATAAACCATGACATGTCAAAGTTAATAAACAATGAATCTCTTATTGTTGTAAAAATCATGTATAATTTTGTTTATTATGATATTTTTCGATATATATGTTGTACTTTGCATAGTAACAAAATTATGCAAGAATGTGGTATTAATATGCCACCTAAAACAATCAAGGACTTTACAATAGGTTTGTTTTGTGAACCATCTAATGGAGACTTGTTTTATTTAAATGCATGTATTTCTAGAGAATGCAATATATATGACAAATTTTCATTGTTAGGAGAATGTATGCATGAAATTAGTTTATATGAATTTGTACAACAATTAGTGGATGTTAAAAAATTCAAAAATATCGAATATTCTTTAAAGGATGGAAAAATCGGAAAACGTTGTGAGCTAACCATAGAAAAAATTAGTGTGCATGCATTCATTAGAGAACTTAAAGATAAGATTGCATTCAATATGTCAAACACTCTCAATATGTTTGATGGCTTGAGTGGTCAATTTCATACATGTAAAAACACATTTCCAATTGGAACTATATTGCTAGTTGTTGATTTTGTAGAAAACTATGCTCTTGATCCACACAAGGAAATCCAATCCCATTATTATAATTTAGTGTGGGTAGACATATATTTTTTAGATTGTATATAGACATGCAAATGATAGTATAGAAGATAATAGATTTTTTTGTGAGAGTACCATTTTTATGTGAGTGATAATCGATTGCACTCATTAGAGTCTATTCAATATATTTTTTAATTAATTTTATAAAAAAATAAAAGAAAGAGAAGTTCAAATGAGAGAACATCTCATATACTTGGATAATTTTATGAGGTAATTCAAGAATGCCAGAATATTTTATTGGTTATGTAGAGCTCACAAGGAAAATAATATCTAACACATGTGGAGTTTTTTTGAAGTTGGACATGCTAAAGGAGAACGTGATGGAGCAGGTGCATGTGTGAAAAGAGCTCTTGCTAGAGAGCATCTAAAATTCAAGGAAGCAGTGAAATTCAAAGATGCACGTGCAATTGTAGATTGGTGCAATAAAAATTATGTATAGGAAAAAATGAAAACTCGATAATTCAATGCTTATTTTGGTTAGTTGAAGAAGAGAATATTCTTACTTGACGAGATTGTGAAACAGTTAATGGATCAACAAAATGACATTCGTTTAAGAGTTTGAATGCAAACACATGGACAATATGGACAAGGGAGCTTGCATGTTTTGTCAATTTTGTATTGCAGGTGATTGGGAGATGTGTGAAAATAAAGAACGGGCCGAAGAATGGAAACAAAGACCCTTAGCACCTACATCAACACATGATCAATATGGAACAACAATTGAAGAAGATAATCAAGTTTTGTATCAGATGATTATGATCGCGTTTCAAACCTTGTACAAGAAGATATTAAATTGAATTCAAATTTTTATTACATTATTTTGTAATATATATAATTTTATATGTATACATGTTTATATGTGAATTATATGTCACTTTTTATTGAGTCAAATATTTTCTTTTGTTAGGACATGTGTATGTTGTTGTTGCACCTAAGGGAATGAAGAGGAGGAAAAGTATTGGTTGGCTAGGTGTTTTGAGAGAAAACATAAGTTGGTACATCTTAGAGTGGATGATGACAACTTTGAGTATGCAAATGGTTATGTGGTTATTGTTGGCACCTTGCATTTGAAGACTATGAAACACATAAGAAGATTATACATTACTCACATTTGATTTTGGAAGCTAAGATAAAACTAGTTAGATATCAAGATAGACTTGCTAATAAAGTGTTATGGACACTTTCAATGGATGAGCATGAGACAACCATAGATGCATTACAAAAAAGAGGGGATGTAGATGGTACAATAGAATAAACAAATATAGGCAAGTATATAGTAGTATATATTTAATTGATAGTCTATATATATATATCTAAAAATTTCTCACATAAATTAGAGTCAAGGCTCATGTGTATCTCCTCTTAATACATCTTTTTATGTTAAAGTATTAAGTCATTTCCTAATTATAGTTAAATCATTTTTTGTTTTAGGACTCCCAAAACTAGATGCATTACATAAAAGAGAGGATGCATATGTTACAATGAAATTTGAATAAATATAGGTAAGTATATAGTTCTATACATTTAATTGATAGTCAAAAGATAAAGCTAAATAATTCATTGTCATTTTAGAAAAAGCTTAGAATTGATTGCATATCCCCTTAAGCCATATCCTCTTAGGTCCCCTTAAGTCATCCTCCATTATATACCCTTTTAAGCCATCTCCATTTATAGAGCTAATCAATTCTCACATGACACATAATTTAAGTCCAGGCTCATGTATCTCCCATTAAGCCATCCTCTTAGGACCCCTTAAGTCATCATCTTAGCTAGCCTCAATCCATCCTCTTGCATCCCCTTAAGCCATTATCTTAACTCCCCTTAAGCCATCCTCTTAGGACCCCTTAAGTCATTTTCCTAGCTACCCTAAATTCACCCTCTTGCATCTCTTTAAGACATTTTATTAACTCCCCTTAATCAATCCTCTTAGGACCCTTTAAGAAATATCCTCTTAGGCATCCTAAATCCATCCTCTTGCATCCCCTCAAGTCATTTTCTTAACTCCCCTTAAGCCATCCTCTTAAGACCCCTTTAGTGATCGTATACCTACCTCTTTATATATCATCTCACAACTCCTCCCTCTCTACTCTCCTCCCCATCTCTATTGTCGAAGGTATAAGGTTTAGGGTCGAGGGTTAAGGGATAAGATGAAAATTCAATGATGATAAGATGCTTAGAATAAAAAATCTAAACACTTAAGATATAGTTGAGGGATATGGTTTAGGGTTGAGGGTATATGATAGAGGGTTTAGGGTTGAGTGTATATGGTTAAGGGTTTATTATATATGGCTTAGGGTCCAAGGTCGAGGGATAGGGTAAAGGGTCAAGAGGGTATATGGATAGGGTTGAGGCTTGAGGGTTTAGCCTATAGGCTTTAAGGCCTAGGGTTGAAGGTATAAGGTTTAGGGTAGAGTGTACAATTTATGACCTAGGGCTAAGTGTAGGGTTTATAGTTGAGGTTAAATGGTATAGTGCACATGGTTGAGGATATATCATTTAAGAATGAGTGTATAGGGTCAAGGGTTCATCCCCTAGGCTTTAGGGCATATGGTTAAGGGATATGGTTTAGGGTTTACATATAGGGTTTAGGGTTGACAAGATGCTTTGAATAATAAATATAAATAATTAAGATGAAAATGCAATGATGATAAGATGCTTAGAATAACAAATCTGAAGACTTAAGATATGGTTGAGGGATATGGTTTAGGGTTAAGGGTATATGATATAAGGTTTAGGGTTGAGTGAATATGGTCGAGGGTTTATTATATAGGCCTTATGGCCCAAGGTTGAGGGATAGGGTTTAGGGTCAAGATGGTATATGTTATAGGGTTGAGGGTTTAGCCTATAGGTTTTAGGGCCTAGGGTTAAGGGTATAGGGTATAAGTTTAGGGTTGAGGGTATTGCATATCCTTATGTCATTCTCTTAACTCCCCTTAAGCCATCCTCTTAGGACCCCTTTATTCATCATCTTAGCTACCCTTAATCCATCCTCTTACATCCCCTTAATTCATTCTCTTAAATCCCCTTAATCCATGGACTCTTATGACCCCTTAATTTATCCTCTTAGCTACCCTAAATCCATCCTCTTGCATCTCCTTAAGTTATTCTCTTAACTCTCCTTAAGCCATCCTCTTAGGATCCCTGAGGTCATATCCTCTTAGGTACCCTAAATTCATCCTCTTGCATCATCTTAAGTCATTCTCTTAACTCCCCTTAAATCATCCGCTTAGGAACCCTTAAGCCATATCCTCTTAGGCCCCCTTAAGTCATTCTAGATTGTGTACCCTTAAATCCATCCTCTTGCATCCCCTTAAGTAATTTCCTCATTATATTTAATAATTTTTACTCCAATTCTCCCACAAATAGATGGCATTGGTGGCCAATACTTGTGCATTCAACAACTCATGACAAAATATAGTAGATAATTCTCCCTATGGCAGACATCACTTGAATTTGTAAGGAATTTCTAAGATCCAATTTTCCAACTTTTATTAAATTGTTCTTACCTTGCATAACTTGGAGTTAAATGAATCATAATATATATAGTTAATTTACTTAAATTAAATATTTTTGCAGGTTCCCATCAACTCAATCTACCATGATTGTCACTGTAAAAAAATGACATCATATAAATTATGTTATATCAATTTGCATGTCTTGAACTAAAAGTAGACAAGCTAATTGCATTTATATGCACATATGTTTCATCATGTTATAGTTGTATTAAACATCATTTTTTTATATGTGTCTTCAATGTATGAACTTTTATCTTAGACTGCAAGAATCAGGTAGCCCCCTATTAACTATAGTGCACCTAGTAAAACTTTTTTCATGTGACCGATGATGCTGGTGTGACATGCCCTCTGATACTACAGGGACTAGGGGAGACTAGACCTCATGACCTCTTGCCTGCAATAGGATGCTTTAGCCAATTGAGCTAGGCTCCCCGCCCCTTCTATGTATGAACTTCAATGAACTTATAAATCACATTTTATATTGTTCCAATGTTATCTTATACAAATTGCATCTTTGATATATATATATATTTAAATTATTTTACCATCTATATGTGACCTTGGTGTGAGGTCAATACATTTTCAACTTGTTTTTTATTAGTGGTAAAATAGGTTTTGAAGGAACCTTGAAACCCTTTACAAAAAGAACAGCTGAAGCAAAAGAAAATTACAATGAGAAAACATCAGCCAAAAAAAGGACAAAAGTAATAACACTACATATTCTTGAGGATATGTACAGCTTCCATGTCTCTCGCCACAGTCTTCTAAAAATCATCCATAGCTTTAGGAATATCTTTACCAGGGGCCCCACCTTTCACTTTGGTCTTGTTGCGCATTCTAGCACCAGGCCCACCCACATTAACCTCACTAATCAAAACACTCTACACCACAATAGCTCTATCAAAAGAACCCTCTTCCTCCATTTGCATACCACCAACACCAACACCCTCACCAAGATCCATCTCCTTTCATTTCTTGTCCAAATCAACAGGAGTGGAGATGCCCACAGACTCATAATTCACAGCAGTCCCCTCCTCACCCTTCACTAGGTTCTCACTAATCATTTCCCATTGGACTTCTAGGGTCAGGATTCTTTCTTTGAATGCCTATTTCATCTTCAATGTTTGTTCAACAACAATCCTTAGAGAATCAAATAGTTCATCAACTTGATTTTGAAACGAGGAGTCACTCACTTTACTCATGGCCCCTTGACTCTAACATTGGTCATGTTGAGTTCATGAAACACCCATTTAAACAATTTAAGCAAAGACATCAATCCCTCCTTAGCCATCTCTAAAACATTGGAAAATTCCTCACGGTCAAAGTTAAAAATATCTTTACCCACAACAACATCCTCCTAGGAGGAACTCACCTTATCCTGACTAATACCAACCTCCTTACCTTTACCTTTAGCCATCAACATCTGTAATTTACAAATTGGAACAACAATTTCCTCAGCAATAGACCTCCTTTTGTTTTGAACCTCCACATCCACACCAGAAGAGTTCAAGGTGCCCAACTCACTATCCAACTTCATAGGAGAAGCAACTTGTATATCCACCATCTGGCTAGTCAACCTAGTCACCATTTTCTTAGTGCTACCCTACATTTGAATTTGCTTCCTTTTGGTTCCCAAAACAAGGGACAACGTTTCACCAGCAATAGCAATCCTATCCTTGAGGATAGTAGAAGGGGTAGTAGGCTTAACTTTCTTGGGCATGTTTGTAGCCTTATCCTCACTATAGGTCTCATAGTCCTTCTGAATAGGACCTGAGGCCCATTTATCATCCTTACCCACATCAGGAGGTTGTGAGAACACTTCCATGGAAGCTTGATAATTCAATACATAATCCACATCCTCCTCCATTTCATACACCTTTTCCATAAATTTTTCCTTCTTCTTCTTCCCTTTCATAGAGACTGGCTCATCTTCAAAAGTAGTTTCATAATTGATGCAGGAGCATCCAGTGGTGTAAGGGCAATCCTGCATCACCCAAAAAAAGAGTTTCATTTCATGTTGGTAGTTTTTTAGATGTT
Source organism: Sequoia sempervirens (assembly GCA_007258455.2). Classification (NCBI taxonomy): domain Eukaryota; kingdom Viridiplantae; phylum Streptophyta; class Pinopsida; order Cupressales; family Cupressaceae; genus Sequoia; species Sequoia sempervirens. The sequence goes on from VDFB02353223.1 coordinate 18,159, forward strand.
TTTGCATTTATGGATACCCTTTTCATCATAATGTAATTCCTAATGTACGGTTTTGCTTTTATATTCCTGGGTTGAAAGATATTGTAGTTTTAGTCTCCCAAAATTGCACTGGAAAACCTTCCAAGTCAGATTTGAGGCACTAAACAGTCTTGAAACGGCCCTGAAACTTGCCAAAATCAGCATGGTAGATTTTAAGCACATTCTTGACTCTTAGAACTTTCCAATGGTTCAAATGGTTTGAAAAACGGATTCCCAAATCAAAAGTTATGGCTCCCGAAAGTTTGCACACTTTCTAGAAGATACTAATTTTTGAATGTACTTTTGAAATTTGAATTTCAAGTTGTAATGTTCGGCACTAGACTTCCAAAAAAACTCAAATTTGAATGTTTTTTTGGCTCCAAACTAAAAAGGGAGCTCTATTTATGGGCAGATTTCTGATTTTTGTGTAGCTTTTTGGGGACAAGTTCGCATACTTCGAAAAAAGGATTTTTCTGTAATTCTATAATTTGCATATTTCTAGAATTTGAGGATATCAGATCCTCTGCATGTAAGAAGATCATTTTCAGAATAAAAAATAACATTCTTTGTTTGGTGTGTTAATTTTTTGTGTCTCGGGTTGCACCCTCATCAGGTGATATCAGAGCGAGGTTTTCTTAAGCGTGTGGACATATCGTCGATTGTGAGGTAGTTCACACTAGGACCATGGTTGTGGGTCGAGATCAAGAAAGATGCCTCCAAGAGTGATGCCTGATAGGCGTGGTGGTGCCAAAGGTGGTCGAGGCAGCAAAAATGCTAATGGAAGAGATCCACTGGCAGCAGAGCATTTCAGAGCCCTCTAGAGAAAGATTGATGCATTGCAGGGGCAGATGAGAAGAGGGTTAAACCTGAGAAGGAGAGAAAAAAGTGAGGATGAAGAAGAGGAGGAAGATTCAAATGTAGAAGAGGAAGAAGAAGCAATTGATCAAGACCAAATTTGGATGATAAGGGCCATTTCAAAGATTGGGAAAAGACCTAGAGCAGAAGTCCCTAGTTATTCTAGAAGTCTGAACCTAGAAGAGTTGATCGACTGGATCAATGAGTTGGAAGAATATTTCGAGTATGAGGAGATAGAGGACCCAGATCGGGTCAAGTTTGCAAAAATGAAGCTAAAGGGCCATGCCAGTATTTGGTGGAAAGAGGTTCAGTTGGAGAGAAATCAAAGAGGAAAAGGAAAGATCACCAGATGAGATCATATGGTGGAGAAACTGAAAAAGTAGTTCATACCAGTGGACTACGAGCTAGATCTGCTAAAGAAATTACAAGGGTTGAAGCAAGGAAGAAAATCTGTGAAAGAATACATTAAATATTTTCATAAGATGATCATCAAAATGGGTCATATAGAGGCCAGTAAGGAGAAGGTAGCCCGTTATCTTAATGGGTTACGACCGAGCATTCAAGAGGAGCTAAGCCTGGTCAGAATGACCACCATTGAGGATGCGTACTACTTTTCTTTGAAAGTTGAAGAGAAGCTAAACAAAATATTTAACAATGAGCAAAAAGGACAAGGAGGTCAGAACGAAAAGGGTAGTGGAAGATCTTCTAGAAGCCGAAATGATGATGAGAAAAAAAATGAAGATGTGGGTACCAGTCAAAACTAGAAGAATGATAACTTCTACCGCCCTTGTGATCAAAATAGTGGTGATCAAAGAGGTAGAGGACAAGGGAGATCTGGACAAGGATTTGGAAGAGGTGGTTTCAAAGGAACGTGTTTCCAGTGTGGTGAAGAAGGACATTGAGCCTATGAATGTCCGCAACATCAAGGAAGGGTAGACAAAAGGCCGGAAGGTCATGGAAGGGTTGCACATGCAGATGAGGAGGCTCAATATGAACATTCAGATGATGTTGAAAGGGGAGAAGCCCTAGTGATTATAAGAGCACTAGTGATTGAAGAGAAGGAACCTAAACAAAGGAAGAATCTATTCCACACAAGGTGCAAATGTGAAGGAAAATATTGTGATGTCATCATTGACAATGGGAGCACCAATAATCTGGTGTCAGAGGAGATGGCTACAAAGTTGAAGCGAAAGAGGGAAAGGCATCCACATTCGTATCAGATTGCCTGGTTATAAAAGGACCACAAATTTTTGGTCAATGAGCAGTGCCTAGTGAAGTTCAAGATCGGGAGCTACCATGATGAGGTACTCTGTGATATCATCCCCATGGATGCATGTCACATGTTGTTGTGGAGGTCGTGGCAGTTTGACAGGTGAGCTATACATGATGTCCATGCAAAAACTTATTCCCTGACGAAGGATGGGGTTCGTCACAAGTTGAAACCCTTGAAGGAGGCCAAAAAAAAGGTATGCAATAGTGCTAGAATCTGTTATGTTGATGGAAGAAATTTTTTAGAAGGTATGAAGCATTAGCGTGTGTGCTATGCATTGATTCCTAGAGTGGGTAAGGAGGATAGTGAGAAGGTACCAATAGAAGTTTTTGGGTTATTGGATGAGTTTTAGGATATTGTTTCTGATTACGTACTTGAGGGTTTACCATCAGTGAGGAAGATCAATCATTAGATTGACTTGATCCCTAGAGCTAGTTTTCCAAATAAGGTAGCTCACAAAATGACTCTGATAGAAAATGAGGAGTTAAATAGACAAGTTCAGGAGTTGTTGAGAAAGGGTTTGATTCGAGAGAGCCTAAGCCCATGTGAAGTACCTGCAGTACTAGCACCAAAGAAGGATGGGGAGTGGAGGATGTGTACAGATTCCCAAGCCATATACAAGATAACAATCAAGTACAAATTTCCCCTACCAAGGATGGATGACCTGATGGACTGTTTGAGTGGAGCTCAGTACTTCACAAAGATTGATCTGAAGAGTGGTTATCACTAGATCCGGATTCGAGAGGGAGATGAATGGAAGACTGCCTTCAAGACCAAAGAGGACCTGTACGAGTGGTTAGTCATGCCTTTTGGGCTAACCAATGCACCGAGCACATTCATGCGGCTCGTGAATGAGGTACATAAAGAGTTTCTGGGAAGTTTTGTTATTGTGTATTTAGATGATATCTTGATTTTCAGTAGGACTTTGGATGAGCATTTGATGCATATTTGAAGAGCCTTTGAGAAGTTAAGAGAGGAGAAATTGTTGATTAATCTGAAGAAGTGTAGTTTTGTGAAGAAGGAGCTAGTGTACTTGTAGTTTGTTGTCTCGACAGAAGGTCTCAAGATGGACCTAGAGAAGGTGAAGGCTATTCTAGAATGGCCTACCCTAAGAACTGCTACTGAGGTGAGATCTTTCCATAGTTTGGCTAGTTTTTATAGAAAGTTCATTAGAAACTTCAGTAGTATTTGTGCACCCCTGAATGAAACAATGAGAGGGGATAGAAAAGAGTTCAAGTAGGGAAAACTTTAGTGGCGAATCTTCACCAATTGGCGAATTCTAGGAATTAGTCAACTCGAAATTGGTGAATTTCTCGCACCCATAGGGTATCCAAATCGCCCGAAATTTATGAAACATAGGTCCAATGCATGTCGATTCGCCAATAATTTTTTTATGAGGCATATTTAAGCAAAAAATTTGCCATTGTCAAACTACGCATTTCAAATGGACCGACTAATATTTTCACCTGAATCCCGAAAGCATTTAATAAAAAACTACATATTCGCCAATACTATTAAAATGACATTGTATTAGGACCCATTTCGCCAATTAAAATTTACAAATAGTTGCTTGTGAAGACTCATTTCGCTAATTGAAATTTATAAATAGTTTCTTATGAGGACCTATTTCACCAATAACATTAAAAAATAATTAATTTTGAGGACACATTTTGCCTTGAAAATTACAAGGTATTCGCCAAATTTTTAATATACCATTTAAAAATCTTGCAAAATTCGCCAAATATGGAATCATGGATTGATATAAATACAATCGAAAGTGTCATTTATTCTTACACATTTTTTTCGGTTCTAAGGTTCTACTTCTCGATTCAGAAGTCAACGAAAGCTAAAAACGTAGACTGGAAGGTGAGTGATCACTAATCATTTCTTCATAGTGTTATTAGTTATAATAATAAGTTTTCTTTATCTCTTTTCCATTCTTGCTTCAGTCTTAAAGATGATATTGCATAGGGAATGGCATCTATATTATTATTATCTATCCTTCTTAAACAAGAAGACATTTTTTTCTAGTTTTTTATTCGAAGTGAGAGATGAATATGTTGATCGAATTAGAGATTAATATGTCGAGCAACTCGAGCAACAATGGTAAGGCTCCTGCCGCTCCTCAGGGTGGTGAAACTACTCCTGCTGCTCCTTAGGGTGTTGAAAAGACTCCTGCCACTCCTTAGGGTCAGGGTGGTGAAAATACTCCTGCCACTCCTCAGGGTGTTGAAAATACTCTTGCCGCTCCTTAGGGTGGTGAAACTACTCCTGCCACTCCTTAGAGTCAGGGTGGTGAAAATACACCTGCCACCCCTCAGTGTGGTGAAGATCAAGAGACTTAGAGGCCATCAAAAATCCCAAAACTTAGATGTACCATGTAAAGTCTTACTTTGGAATTGCCAAAGCTTCTGATCGATCAGGTCAAGATGGAGCTACATCATCAACTCTTCCACCAAATATTGGTAGCATTCACAATACCTTAGTGCCAATAGAAGGTCAAGTTGAGATTGTCATTGATTTAAATCAAAATGTATCGAATTCAAATGGGGATAGCAATACTGCAAAAGATGCTCCAAGGGATACCCTGGTTAGCCAAAATGAGATAATTGAATTGGATGAGGATGATGTTGGTAGCAAGAAAATGAAAAACAAACCAAAAAGGGGGCGTGAGTGGGAAATGACAAGGAATTTTCAACTTGGTTGGTACCCATTCATTGTAGCAGTGGGGGAATCAGACGATATTGAAAAAGCAACACATGCCAAATGCATGATTTGTACTTGGAAATTGGGAAAACCCAAGACATTGCAACTAAAGATTGACACTATAGAAAAGCATATCGGTAAAGTTTATAAAAAACAAATCATAGATGGAAAGGAACAATCAGTATTATGATGGGAATCAAAGGAAGAATGTCTTCATGTTAGGTATGCCACAAATTACGAAGAGCATCAACAAAGCATGTCGAAGCTTGCTGCATGTAAAGGTACACTCGAGGCTCAATTTGGAAAAGCAATGGAAGGAGAAAATATGTCAAACACTATTCAGATGAGTGTTGTTTTTCATATTTTGTCTAGAGGGCGTCCTATGACATACTACCCAAAATATTTTGGTTTATTATCTTTTTTGAATGTTCCTCACTATCCCTACACACATTGGTTAGTAAATGCTGGATGGGAATGGGAAAAGTGTCTTGCTGCAGTGGAAAAGGAAGATTTAAAGGAGAAAGTAAAAGAGTCAAACTTCATTGCATTATCTTTAGATGAAGTTACTGTGGTAGACAATACTTCTTGGGTCTGTATGCATTTGTATATTGTACAACAACATGTTCACCAAGCTCATCTTCTCTGTGTTCATAAAATGAAGGACAATTCTACATCGCATAATATATTTGAACTAGTCAAGAAATATTTGAATGAAATTGCAGGTATGGATGAGTTGACAATTGCAAAAAAGTTGGTGTGTGTAGGAGCTGATGGCGCTATAGTGATGCAAGGTCAAAGGACCAGTGTTTGCACAAAGTTACAAACTACTTGTGCACCATACATGCTTGGCATTCACTGCATGGCCCACATAATAAATTTGGCATTCAAAATTGTAAGCAAGTTTCCTACAGTATCAAAAGTTGAAAATCTAGTCTGCAAGATCCACGCATACTTCTGCCGAAGTCCCAAACGTTTAACAAAATTTCAAAATTTTGCTGAGGGAATAACACCAGGAAATAAGCTTCTCAAGGATGTTGATACCAGATGGATCTCCTTGCATGGACTAGCGCAACGAGTTCTTTCATAATATCAATCCTTAATTGGAGTGATGTACGAAAACCACAACACGGTAGACAAAGCTCCTGACCTCTTACATAGGTTAAGTGATATAGAGACACTCTTGACTTTAGCTAGTCTTCTCCCCATGCTGGATGAAATGAATAGTCTTGTGAAGAAATCCCAAGACAAAGCTATGTATATTAATGAATATGCCAATCTGCGTAAACATACATGCTTGGCCCTCGATCATCTATATCTAGATTTAACACAAGATGGTGTAGATTATAACCTGTGGTGGAAAATTATTGATTTGAATGATCCTGATAATTATTTATAGTTTAATGGAAGTGGGCACTTATGTATCTGTGTATGTGGATATGAGATACAAATGTACCAATGTAAGACTACCGAGTGCTCTAGCAGAGAAGTACCTATTAATGAGGAAGATTTTAAAGACATTGTTAAATCTGTTGGTGATAATTTGAAGGAAATTGCAAAATCTCTTTCCTTAGAGATTCATGAAAGATTCCCTTGAGATGAAATACTTGAAGCCATGAGTATTGTGTATCCTCAATTTTGGGTGAAACGAGATAACCCAAGATTTTTTCATGCTCAAGTAAAAATCTTGATCGAACAATTTTCAAAAACTATAACAATCAATGAGCATAAAATATAAGGAATTTTAAATGAAGATAAGCTAAGAGAGAAATGTAAGGATTTTGCAATAGCTATTAAGGACCAGTATAAATCCATGGGCAAGGACAAGGCCTTTGAACCGGGATCAATAAAAAGGGTTTGGACAAACTTAGGTCAGAGTGAAATATTGTGTGATAAGATATCAGAATATTTCAAACTTGCTAATTTATGTCAAGCAAGAATATTGGGGTCAGTACAGGATGAGAGAGTTTTTAGTACATTAGGGTTTTTGAAATCAAAGTTAAGAAACAAACTAGACAAGAATTTGGAAAATTGCTTGAGGATGAAAGGAACTACGTATAATATCAAAAAAATTCCTTTTGATAGGGCACTCGCAATCTGGAGGTCCACATGTGAAAGAAGAGGGACCGGTATGTGCAACACTCCAATTCCAAAGGCTGGTATTGGTGGCACTGCCATGGGCAGTGAGACTGGGACAAATGACATTGACGAAAATGACATAGTGAATGTTGAATTTGAGACACAGGCTGAAGAAGGTGAAGAGTAGACTCAGAATCAAGAGCTTCAAGATGACTCTTTTACTCTATCTGATATTGAACGTCAGTTTCAGGACCCTGACTCCATTTGGGAAATGGAAGAGAATTAGTAGCTTTTAGGTATTTATATTGCACTACAAGATTCATGAATCAATTTCCATTGTTCCAAACTGTAGTTGATGATATTTTCTATTGTAGTTTATATTGCACTTCATGAATCATATTCCAAACTTTAGTTGATGATATTTTATATTGTATTCCATGAAATTGTGATATTTTATATTTTATATTGTATTCCATGGTATTGAATTTGATATGTGTTTTTGGATCATTTTTAAAGAACAACATTTATCACTCAACTCATAAATTCCTATTGTATTGCCATTCACAAAATCTTTTATAAATAACTCAAAGAATATTAATCCATTCTTTGAACAAAAGTTAACAGTTCAACATCCACAACTTATAAGCTAACATAAGCTAACAGTTCAACATAAATAACTTATAAAGACATCCACATAACTTAAACAATAAAAGCTTAAACTACCAAATCACCTAAATTATTCAGAGAACTCCTTACGCATCCATCACCATAAAATATTTATTCACAGATAAACATTCCACAACAATGAAATTAACCAAAAATTTATCATTCCAATAATAGACAATCCACTGGCAAACTACTTAGCAAAAGCACAATAAATCCACACAATACACACCATAACTGAAAGATTGCGCATGCATGAACTTCACCATTGTCTTTCTATATTGAAATAACAGAAAAACAATAAAAATAGCAAGTTTTTTTTGTTTTGATAACGGTTCCTTGAAGACAACCGTTTTAGAAATTAAAATAAAAAGTCTTTGAAGTATCAAGAGAGCCAAATTAAAGAAAATAACATAAAAACTAAAAACTAAACAACACTGACTCCTTCGCTTTCAATATTTTCCACCTCCTTCTCCTTCAGTAACACCTCCTGTGCCTTTAATCTTTGTTTGTATTCCCGGTACTTGGTGACAATTGCAGTGATATTTTTGCTCCCTGGCGTTGTAGTAATCTGTAAGCCGGTTCTCCATTTTCCCAAAGCCTTTTCAGAATCAAACAACATCTGAGATCTTCTCTCTCCTCCATAATTATAAGCCTTCAGGTGGAGCTCCATTGCATTGAGTTTCAAGAAGGACTCCTATGTCATTGTAGCAAGATTAGATATTTCTTTATTGAATTTCTCTCTAAACTTTAGAGAGATCTCTCTTATATCTAGAATCCTTTCATCAAACTCATTAGTAATTTCTGCTCCCAAAATATGAAGATATTTTTTAATTTCCTCCAACATTTCATAATATTTTTCAAGTGTGTTCTTAATTTCATTCATCAGATTATCATATATATTCAATTTCCATTCTAATGAATCAGACCAGGAAGGGTCTAGCTCCTTAGGATTATTCAAAATTTTCTCACCAATTAATATCTTCAGATCCATAGAGTTCAATTCTTTCATTTCTTGAGAGAGCACATAGAGACTAGTTTGATCTTTTCTGACATCCTGAAGTTCTCCTACTAACTCCTTCCTCTTGTCAAGAACTCAAGTGTAAAACTGCAAAGATTTATTTAGAAAGAAGATAGCCTCTTGAGATATTGTTTTGATCCCCTCACAAGCAGCTCTGGAATAGCTCAAAATCTTTTTATTTTTCTTTATGGTGAGCACATCGATGCCCTCTACCTGAGGCTGAGAACTTGAGGCTTCATCAGATGTAGGAGGAGTAGCCATGGAAGAAATAAAGCTACTCAATGTGAGGGCTTGAGATTGTCGTTTTATATTTTCTTTCCTCTGTTCTTTCACTCTTTTAATCAAGGTAATGACTGAATAATTGGCATGGTACATATCACCTTCTAGTGTTGGAGGCCCCATATCAACATGTGTGACTTTGTAGTCCACCATTGTTATTTCATCTTCATTTAAATCCTTGACAAGGTCAACAATTTCTAACATTTGATTTCCAGAAGTAGCATCAATCACCATCCTTGACATCCTCTTGGATTTCTTAGGTTTTGAAGAGCTTTGAAGTAAATTTTCAATTGTATACACTCCAAATGTCATTATAGGAGTATACTTTCTCTTCTTCTCCATTACTTTTTTTAGCCATCCTGGGGAGGCTACTACTAGACCAAAATCTTATTTTCCAGTAATAGTTTCTTTAGGAGTGGTAGGAGTGAAAGGTGGATTATCAGGTGAAGAAGAGGGCATTTCAGAGTCTTCAGACATAGGAGGAAATATATTATCTTTAGTGATCTATTTAAAGATAACTTCAGAATCTGCAGCCACAAGTTGAAGTTTTTCTTGATTGGTATTCCTCTTAGGGGTAGGAGAAAGCACATTGTCTTGTTCATAGATGCTCTTCAACTTGACTGTTTCTTGTGGCCTATCACCATCACCTCTTGACTGAGAATTTGCACTAGACGACCTAACAAAGGGTTTCCCTGATGATACACTTGCACCAGATGCTTGCGTAGACCCCTGTTCATTCTTCTGTGATGACTTTGGCTCCTAAATAGGACTAGAAACTTGCCACCATTTACCATACAAGTCCTAGGTTCTTTTAAGCACTAGGGCAACACATACCCTCATATCTGAAATTTCAATTTGGTTCCAATCAACCCTAGGGTGGGATTTATTAGGAAATTTCTCATATCTAGGATCTAAGATTGTTGAATCCTCAGCTACATTTTTAGGAATTTTAAATTGAAGACCGAAAGCATGTATCTATTTTAGCATTAGCCTCATATAATCTCTTCTCAAAAATTCATTCTCATCGACACAATCTTCCCATAAATCTTTGATAGATGGGTGATGTCGATATCAGCTCCCTCCATAGAGATTCTGCTTCACAAAACCATTACTATGAAAATTAGCTCTCAAAGAAAAATTCTGGAAGTTATTGTTATGCCTTGCATAACCACCCCATTTTAAATTTGATTAAAATAGGACCCTCTTTTGCTTTCGCTCTTTGTGTTTTGCCCCCTTTGGTTTTTAGGTTTTTCTTTGCCTTGGCATGTGCTTAATATGTTTATCTTTCTTTCCCAAGTGTTTTCCCCAAGTTGTGTATTGAAAGTCTTATGTTTTGGGCTAAGTTCAGGTTTTTACCCTAGTTCGGGATTTTCCGGCCTGTCTGGATTTTCCTGGATTTCTTTAAAAACTCCGGTTTCAATGCCGCTATTTGGGTTTTTGAACTAGTTTGGGATTGTCCACCCCATCCATATTTTCTTGGATTGTGTTTGAAGTCCGGCTTGACCTGTTTTACACTGTAGTTCAGAGATTCTGGCCTTCACGAAATTCTACCTAGGTCAGATTTTTCTGGATTTCTGTCTGGTCGTCGGGTTTCCAAGTTTGGTCGATTTTTTGAGCTTTATACCATTTTGCTTTATCATTTGCGTTCTCCTGAGTTGAGATGTTCAATTTTGTTGTGCTTTAAAATGTTATGGTCTTGCTTGGAGTTCAAATTCTTGTGTGTTTGGGCATTTCATGGCTTGCCCTGTGCGTTCATGGTTTAAATCTAGGGTTTCATACTTAGGGCATTGCCATTTCATCTTGATTTGCTTTTTGAGCCTAGGATTCGAAGAAGATCTATAGGAGGCTCATGTTAAATGATTTCCGTGCTGAGGGTCCTCAAATTTGTACCTTCGGTCAATTTGAGCGGATTCATGTTGGATTGTCGATTTTCGGGTTTTTTGTCGACCTCAGGATTTTCCTGCCCAATCGGATTTTCCCGGATTCCTCCAATTTCTTAGAAATGTGCTGATGTTCAGAGTTTTGTGCTCTCCACAGAATTCTTGTCCAGCTGCATTTTTCCAAATTTTTTGCCAAGCTTCGAGTGACTTGAAATTGTTGACACATGAATGATTTAGGTGATGAATGCCTGATATTACATGCTTATTTTGATGGATTTCACAATGTTATATGCATTCCTTCTTCATTCGAATGATCTATTGGTGAGCCTTATGCCTACTTCAGGATTCTCCGTTCTGGTCAGATTTTCATGGTTTCCTTCAGTTTTCTGAGGTGAGAAGTTTTGAGTCATTCGTGAATTCCGGTCCAACCAAATTTTTCTGAATTTTGTGCTATGCTTTATGGAATTTAAGAAATTGGATAAAGTTGATGAATATAATGATGAATGCTTAAACATATCTTGCTTTAGCTTGATGAATTTCACTATTGTATGCTGCTTGTGTTCATTTTGACGATCCAGTGTTGATGCTTAATGGCTAATTTAATGGTTTTATCATGATTTTAAGCTAACACTTTGATGAAATGTTTTCAACATTTGGATTCTCACATTGGTGTTTGATGGATGCAGGGAAAGTCTAGCAAGACAACGACTGGAAAGGCTAAGAGGGACACAAGGGGATCATCCATCTCTGGGGCAGAAGGAATGAAGCTGGATGAAAAGAGTAGGATTCCTGAGGACAGGATGGCGTCAGTCTGGTTCGAGGTTTCAGATATGAATATGAACACCCTGCTACTAAGGACTAAGGCTATCATGGGATATAGTAACTGGGCACCAACTGGATGATGCAGTGACCTGCAGTGCAGTCATTAATGAATATCAATCAAAGAAGAGAGATTGGGACAATACGATGGGATAAATCTGTAGAATAATATCAATGCTATTAAATGGCGAACTAGGGTTTCACCTATGCCACTTGTGGATAGATTGTAGAGGACATTCTTGATGACGAAGGCTAGAATGGGATAGGGTATGGGCAATGTTGGGGAAGCAGTTAATGCAAAGCTGGTCGTGCTTCCTCATTGTTTCACTTTGCCTCTTCTTCATGTGTTTTGATCCAAGTTATGTGGGAGATCCTGGGCCGATCTGGTCGATGCCCATGCATTTAATGCATGTTTGACTTTGTTTTGAACTCTTCTAGGGCTAACTTATTCTGTGACTGACTTATTGTAAACCCTAAACTAGGCTGACACATTTGACGTGTTTTATATATATGGCGTTTCGCCTCTTTTGTAAAGGTGAGAAAAAGGGTTAGAGAGGAAGTTTTAGAGAAGAGTTAGATGAGTTAGAAAAGTTAGAAGGAAAGCTAGTGGGTTAGTTAGCAAGTTGGAAGATTCAGAAAGGTAGAAGATGGGATATCGAAAAAGCAAGTTAGGGTTTTTTAAGTAAGTTAGACATTTTTTGCAGTTTAGCAGGAGGAGGAGTTGATGTATCTTCCTAATTTTCTTAGCATAGATGGAGATAATTTGAAGACATTGGTTTTCTGTACACTGGTGATCTTTCCAGATTTGTAAATGTTGCTTATTCATTTCATTGACAGTAGGAGCAGTCAAATTTAAACCTACTTTACATTATGTTCTAGGATGGTATTCATTTTGGGTTAATCATTTGATTTGAAAAGCTTTCAAGGAATGAAATTTTATCTTATGTTTTGTTTGAATGATGATTTGCAATATACTGTTAAAGTTTGCACTATGAATGAATCAAACTTTGTATCAATTATAGGTTAATTTTATTTTGCAGTTCTAGTTTAGGAATTCCTTGGAAGGTAACAAGTCTGATTAGTTGAATGAATCAACATTCTCTTCAGTTTGAAAGCCTTAATCTATCTTTTTATATTTCTTTAAAACCCCCCGGTTAAAGTAGGTTTAGATAGATGTTTGATCTTGCAACAATCCAAAAGTTCAAAACCAACAGGCCCATTGAACATTACAACCATATTGACCACTTCATGAAACAACAATGTTGTGAACCAACATTAAAGACCTTGGGAGGTGATCAGTTCGATTACTGATTGTCTCTTTTAGGAGAGGTGAGATACTTTTACTTTTATCTTACCTGCATGTTGTGGGTCAACTTGGCACCTCAACTGGAACTGGCGCTAGAAGGAGGGCCAGAAGAGAAAACTGGATAACATTGGGTCTTTCTCACTAGAGAGGTCCCATAGAGTTCTTCGATCAACTGAAAACCCACCACCTTTGATAGAACTCGAGACCCCAACGAGACACAAGATTCAAAGGGAAACCATTCTACCACCCTTGCTAGCTCCACTCACTCCACTAGGCTTTTCACCAATACCTCAGTTGATACCCATAAATCCACCACCAAATCCACCTCAATTTCCATTACAGCTAGCTCAACCTCCACCACTGCCACCAATGGCATTTTTCATGAATAATCCCTCTCCATTGGGGACTATTCATGGAGGCTTTCATGATATGCCTAAGAATCCTAAGAGATTTTGTCCCAAATACATTCATGGCGAATCAAGGAGTGCTGAGGAGCACATACAAGCTTTTAAGGATGCTTGTACTAGAGCCCATATAGCTCACCATGATGTGGTTTATAGGTTGTTCCCTTATTCCTTAGGGGATATGGCATACAACTGGTACCTAAATCTTCCACAAGGTTCTATTCTGAGTTGGACAGATCTGGAGAATGCTTTCATCAATCAGTTTAGAGTTTATGTGGATCTAGTCATTCTGTTCCATCAATTTGCTACCATTAGGAAGGAGCCATGTGAATCATTGCCCTTGTTTAATACAAGGTTTCAACGAATGTATAGGAGATTGCAGGACCCCTATTTAGTCGCTGAGAATAGTGCCATTAAGGCATATTTTAGAGTTATAGACCCTTTCCTTGGCTTGTTCCTACAAAGGACTTATCAGCTGATAGATATTAATTCTCTGTCTAAAGTTTATCATCTAGCCATCAAGTTGTAACAACAAACTAACTCTCAACAAGGGAACCTAGGGGGAGGTTTTCCTTCTATGGGGTATTAGATGCCTAATCCACCCCCTTTATTCAATACTATCACAGGGATGTCTCCTTCCCATTATGGACCTATGTCTGAGTTGCAGACTCAATCTCCTGTTCCATTCTTTGCCAATGGAGCTCCTAACTTATCTCAACAATCACAAGCTCATCACATTCCACATGGTCATCATAATCAAGTTGGAATACCAAATCCTGTCAGTTAGCTACCTGTTGCTAAGAATGTTGAGAGTGAAAGGACAGTTCAACTCACAAACGAGGTGGAGACCCTAAAGAAAACTCTGTCTCAAGTCACAAATGACATGGCTTAGCTTAAACTGAACCCCTCTTAGAACCAAGGTAATTATGTTAATCAAGGTAATTACCCTAATTAGAATAATAATAATTAGGGTAATTATCAGAACAACAACAATCACAACCAGAGAAATTATCAAGGCCAAAACTTCCGTAACCAAGGCTATCAAAATCAGAATAGAGTATATAACCAGAGGCCTAATAACAACAGACAATGGAACACAGGGCCAAATAATGGTGGGGTTTCTCACAATTATCAAGCTAATGAGGACATGCCACATACTGCAAATGTGGTTGACCTCAATTTTATGACTAACTAGTGCAGGCTGCATGATACTGCAACTCATTCTGAGGTGAACTGTCCTGAAATGGAGAAGGTTGTGAAGATGGCACAGGTAGATGCCCAAACGTTCCAAGGGAATTCAAATAAAGGAGGTGGCTCAATGGATACAACAATGGCTTATGACCTCTTTGAAGAAGAACCTTCATTCCCAATGCAGAATGAGAATGAACTAGAGGAAGATGTGTATGATGCCCAAGGCTTTCAGACAAAGGGAGGAAACTTCCTGAGAAACCAGAATAAGGGTCTGTTCACTACATCAGCACCACCTAACCACATGGTGCCTCTGAATCAGAGTGCTGATAACAACCCTCCTCCACTGAAGGGTCCGCCTGACTTCCCTAGCAAAGGTAATTCATTTGGTGTTTTCAAATATATTGATATTGTTTTTGAGATGCAGAAATAGAAAACCTCTTTATCATACTTTGACATCCTAAAATGGTGCCCTTCCCAATGAGATATAGTGCTAAAAGCTTTGGAAGAAGTTGATAAATCAAAAGGGAAAACCAAGGTGGCACCCATTGCAGACATGAATGCAACTTTGTTCAGAAACAAGGTAGGGACCCCACCATTTCTTTTAAGTTTGAGAATCTATGGGAAGAATCTGCACAATTGTCTACTAGATTCAGGGGCTTTTAGCAATGTTATGCCATTTTCTGTATGCAAGAAATTGGGATTGAATCCTATCCAAACAAACAAGAAGGTCATCCAACTTGATAAGATAGAGGTTAATGTAGTTGGAGAATTGATAAATATACATGTGAAAGTAGGGTCTGACCCTAGGATTCAAACCAATATGGATATTCAGGTAGCAAACATTCCTAAGACTTACGATATGCTTTTGAGCAGAGATCTAATGAAGAGTATAGGGGGATATCTCTCCCTCGAATTTTCACATATGTGGCTACCATGGAGCGGAATGCCTACGCAGATTAGGATTGAGAGTGAACCTCACCTCAAACATATCATCACTGAGTATGACTATCCCAACGAGGTAGCTTATTTTGAAACCGAGACAAGGGTTTATAAAAGAGAGGAAATTTTGACTCTTTCAATTCTTGATTCTAATGATTTGTCAATGCAAGAATTCCCTGATCCCATGATTAATGTAAACCAACAGGTATTGATTAGAAAGCTGCAACAGGATCAGCTAGTCTTAGGGGAAGATATCAATTTGTGGAGTCTTCTACTCCCAAATTAGTGAAGGGTGCACTACCAAAATCATTTGGAATTGACCTGCCAACCCTGTAAGTGTTCTAAAT
This sequence comes from Sequoia sempervirens, assembly GCA_007258455.2. Classification (NCBI taxonomy): domain Eukaryota; kingdom Viridiplantae; phylum Streptophyta; class Pinopsida; order Cupressales; family Cupressaceae; genus Sequoia; species Sequoia sempervirens. The sequence continues at coordinate 33,933 of VDFB02353223.1, forward strand.
CATGTTTTCCAAACTGAAGAAACTAGCCCAAGTCACCTTGAGATTGTTTCATATCACTTCTCATTTGAAGCCAAAAATGCAATAATGTTAACCAGGGATAATATACCTTCAGAGGAAGTCCCTCCTCAAACTGAACTTACCTTGGTCATAATATCAGACCAACATAGTTATGTTGAACAATCCCAGGGTTTGTTTGATACCCTGCACTCACAAGTATACCAAAACCCAATGGGTTAATCAAAGATACAGATAACTATCAGAAATATTTCCTAGGATTGCATGATATATCTGAGCAGGAATTGGATATTGCACTTGATGAACCTATTAAACACCCATTCCCAATATTTGATGCAAAAGATCAAGTGGCCCCACCTATGGTTCATCTTATCAAAGCACCCACAACAAGCTCAAAGAGATCAACCCCAACTCATAATCAACTATGGACCCTCACATTTGATGGATCCAAATCTAAAATAGGGTGTGGTGCTAGAATTGAGTTAACCAGCCCAAAAGGGAAAACATTTTTTGCTTCTTACAGGTTACAGTTTGGATGCACTAACAATATAGCAGAATATGAAGCATTAGCTCAGGGACTGATGTTCGCACATTAGAAGAAAGTTATTGCCTTGATGGTTAAAGGAGATTCAAAAGTGATTATCAAGCAAGTACGCAACCAATACACATGTCACAATAAAAGCCTGGCAACTTATAGAAATTGAGTGTGGAACCTGATTGAAGACTTTGATGCTTTTGAGATTAGTTTAATCCCTAGAGAGGAGAATCAAATAGCTAATTCATTAGCCATTGCCGCAAGTACCCTAGAGCCCATGCAAGGCTCCAAGCTCAAGAGATTCTCAGTAGAATTGATATCCACCCCGACTATCCCTAATAATGTCAGGAACTTTCAAGTCTTCGACAATGATTGACATATCCTTGCTTTTTTAGAAAGCTCAGATGTTTTCAAAGGACAGATCATTGATGAGTCCAACATGGATCAAGGAGATTGGAACCTCGAAGACTGTGATACATAAGGTGTCCTCAATTTAAAAATTAATAGCATTCCTAAGGGAATGGTGGCCTTAGAAATAATTTTTGATTCAGATCCAAGGGCTCGGGAAAAGGTATCGACCAAAGATAAGGGAGGTGAATATGAAACTATTAACTTAGCCAACTCTAGCCCTGAAAGGAATGTTTACATAGGGAAAGCCTACCCTGAAGCAATTAGAGAAGATATATTGAGGGCACTGAAGAAAGATATTGCTGCAATAGCTTGGGGGTATGAAGATCTAAAAACATTTGATACTTTTGTGATAACTCATACTATTCCTTTGAAGCCTGAAGCTAGACCATTTCAGAAGAAACAACGTCCTTTCAACACCCTGATTGAACCACTGATCTTTAAGGAAGTTCAGAAATTTCTTTCTGTAAGAATAATCTTCCCTGTATGACATTCAACATGGGTGGCTAAATTGGTTCCAGTTCATAAAAAAAATGGGGAGATCAGGCTATGTGTAGATTTCAGGAATTTGAATAGAGCTTCAGAAAAAGGCAACTACCCACTCCCTTCTCTGGATGAAGTCTTACAAACTATCAATGGGTCTCAAATGATGTCATTCCTAGATGGTTATTCTGGGTACAATCAAGTGATCGTTAATTATGAAGACAGAATGAGGATAACCTTCACTACTAAGTGGGGAACATTTGCTTATAGGAGGATGCCATTTGGTTTGATAAACGCTGGAGCAACCTTTCAGCATGCAATGGACGTAGCGTTCAAAGATTTGATTGGTAAGTGCATCATCATTTATATGGATGACCTGATAGTATTCTCTAAAGATAGACTAAACCATGCTATAGAATTGGCTAAAGTTCTTGAAAGATGTATCCAATATGGTGTTTCTTTGAATCCTAAAAAGTGTGTGTTCGGGGTTTTTGAAGGGAAAATTTTGGGACACATAATCTCAGAAAGAGGGATATTGATAGATCCAGACTGAGTTGAATCTATTCTGAAGTTAACCATTCCAGGAAGTAAGATTAACTTTGTGAGGAATTTTATCACAGGTTTTGTAGAAATTGTTAAACCTTTGAATGAAATGATGAAGAAAGATGCTAGAATAGAATGGAGTAATGAGGCAAAGGTTACTTTTTCTCAGGTTAAGAAATCCATTTTCGAGGCGCCAGTCCTCACTAGTCCTGACTACTTGAAGCCATTTTATATTTATTCTTTTGCTTATGAACACTCATGTGCAGCTGTCCTGACATAATGAAGAGAGGAGGGGGATGAAAGGCCAATTGCTTTCATGAACTCTCCATTTAAGAATGTTGAAGTCAAGTACCCACCTCTTGAGAAACAAGCTTTTGCGTTGGTTAGAGCTATCAAGAAGTTCATGCATTATATTCTTTGAAGTCAGATCATTGTTGTGGTTCCTGATGCTATTGTGAAGTCTCTACTTATGCAGAGCGAGTTGGGAGAACGAAGGGGGAAACAGATGGCTATTTTGTAGGAGTTTGATTTGGAGATTCACCCTATGAAACTTGTCCGAGGTCAAGGCCTATTTAAAGCAATGGTGGATGCTAGTAAGAACATTACTTGTCAGCAGTACACAACACAGTCCATTTCTAATGACTCTTGGTATGCCGATATTATTTATTTTATGCTCAATAATCAGTGCCCAGAGGGAATGAATACAACTCAGAGGAGAGCACTGAGAATGAAAATCTCCCATTATATGCTCAAAGGAGGATTGTTATACATAAATATTTTTGAGGGGGTTTATCTACGATGCCTTGATCAACAAGAAGCTAAGCACACAATTGTTGAATTTCATGGGAAACATGGCACAGATCATGGTTCTGCAGATTCTTTAGCACATCAGATCCTCAGATTTGGTTATTATTGGCCATGTGTGTTTAAGGATTCCGACCAACATGTAAGGACATGTCATATATGCCAAACTTTTGCATCAAGAGAGTGTCATCCAACCATGCCATTGCAGCCTGTTTATGAGGTAAGGCCATTTTCCCAATGTGCACTTGATTTTATTGGGGTAATTAACCCAAATTCTTCTGCAAGACATAAATTCATTTTGACTACCACAGATTACTGCACGAGATGGAAAAAAGCTATACCTTGCAAGAATAACACAATAGAGGTAGTAATCAAGTTCCTCACTGAATGCATCACAACCAGGTTTGGAGTACCCTTTGCACTGGTATGTGACAATGGCCCTGCCTTTTCTTCTGCCAAGTTCATTTCATGAGCTTATGCTCATAGGATTGTTTTAAAGTATTCTTCAAACTATTATCCGCAAGGAAATGGAGTTGCATAATCAACTAATAAGAATCTCCTAGGAGTAATCAAAAAGTTGTTAGAGAAGAATCCTAGAGATTGGCATACCTAGTTAAGATTTGTGTTATGGGCAGATAGGACTAGGATCAAGGTTGTGTTGAAGACTTCATCATTTAAGCTAGAGTATGGCCAAGAGCCTGTGTTCCCTATTCACTTGCAAATACCTGTCCTAAAATTTATGCAGGAATTTTACTCTAATGATGATAGGATTGAAGTGAGGTTAGCTGGCTTGCTAAAATTAGAAGAGCAGAGAGATGCCGCGTTGTAACAATTCTTTAGGCACCAGGCTATTGTCAAACGTTGGTTTGACAAAAGAGCCAAAGTCAAGGCTTTTAGGATATCAGACCTTGTCTTACTGTGGGATAAGGCCAATGAAAAGAAGGGTGACCACCAGAAGTTTGATAAGCTCTGGTTGGGTCCCTATCAAATTGTTGAAATCCTAGGAGAAAATGCTTTCCTACTGAGTATTTTAACAGAAGAACCTATTCTATTGCCTGTCAATGGACAATTTGTCAAACATTATTTTGGGCCGTAAAAGGTCTAGTATTTTGTTGGGTTGTATATATGTAAATAGTTTGTTGTTCCGTTGGTTTTGTCTTTTCCTTGTATTTTTTTGTTTTTTGTTTTGTGTGGGAGCCTTCATTTTATTCAATTGAGTAAGGGGGGGTTGTTATCTAAAATATACTTTGGTTAGTAGGAGAGAAGTTGGTTTAGATATTTTTAGGTTTTCTGATTGAATGATTTTGTTCTAAATTCATTGTTTTATGTCCATTGTTAGTGAGAGTTGTGGAAAGTCATGGAGAATAAGGTGTAAAGTAAGAAATTTTCACTAACTACGATTGAATCTGTCACAAACCATCAAAAACATCTCCTTTTGTAATGGTATATTTGTCTTAGGAGTATGGTGTTGCAAGATTTGAGTGAAAAATCTGATTCCCCATATGCTATTATGAGGTCCATGGTAGTTTTCAACCCAGTACAAATGTTGGACATCTGACATATTAAGAAGGAATTGAATGAAGGAACTATCTAAGAACTATCTAAAAAAGAAAAGAGAACTATTTAAGAAAATAAAACTCAATACTTAATGGGTGATTCTAGTAGCTCTACCAGGGCTATGGATGGCTGACTGGTAGTAGAACAATGCTGTGAGAAAACTAGAGGTATCTCCGTTGGAGCTATGGATGCTTGATTGGCAACAGAGCAATGCCCGGGATATCATTGCATAATAGTTAAAGAGAATCAACTCATGTAGTTCAAATCTTGCACATAATTGTTCAAAAGATGAGGAAAACTTTATAAAAAGGGTGATGCACTATCAAGCACACACATAGATTTAGGGGTAGCCAGTGTTGACTTACATTTGAGATTCTAGCTCAACCTTGTTTACTGAAACTGACCTAACTGGAATTGTGATGTCCATAAACCAGGAGTTCTGGGTAACTAAATCCCTTAGTTTCCTGAAAATGGTAAAACTATTTCCCCAGCCAAGTTGTCAATTGTTATGCCTTGCATAACCACCCCATTTTAAATTTGATTAAAATAGGACCCTCTTTTTCTTTCGCTCTTTGTATTTTTCCCCCTTTGGTTTTTAGGTTTTTCTTTGCCTTGACATGTGCTTAATATGTTTATCTTGCTTTCCTAAGTGTTTTCCCCAAGTTGTGTATTGAAAATCTTATGTTTTGGGTGAAGTTCGGGTTTTTATCCTAGTTCGGGATTTTTCGGTCTGTCCGAATTTTCCCAGATTTCTTGCAAACTCCAGTTTCAATGTCGTTGTTGGGGTTTTTGAGCTAGTTTGGGATTGTCCGCCCCATTCGAATTTTTTTGAATTGCACTCAAAGTCTGGCTCAACTTGTTTTACACTGCAGTTCGTAGATTTCTGGCCTTCGCAGAATTCTGCATAGGTCAGATTTTTCTTGATTTCTGTCTGGCCGTCGGGTTTCCAAGTTTGGTCAATTTTTAGAGCTTTATACCATTTTTATTTATCATTTGCATTCTCCTGAGTTGAGATGTTCAATCTTGTTGTGCTTTAAAATGTTATGGTCTTGCTTGGAGTTCGAATTCCTATGTGTTTGGGCATTTCATGGCTTGCTCTGTGTGTTCATGGTTTAAATCTAGGGTTTCATACTTAGGGCATCACCATTTTGTCTTGATCTGCTTTCGATTGAGCCTAGGATTCGAAGAAGATCTATAGGAGGCTCATGTTAAATGATTCCCATGCCTAGGGTCCTCAAATTTGTGACCTTTGATCAATTTGAGTAGATTCGTGTTGGATTGTCAATTTTCGGGTTTTCTGTCGACCTCGGGATTTTCCTGCCCAGTCGGATTTTCCTGGATTCCTCCAATTTCCCAGAAATGTGCTGGTGTTCAGAGTTTTGCACTTCCATAGAATTCCGGTCTGAGTGGATTTTTTCGGATTTTCTGCCAAGGTTCAAGTGACTTGAAATCGTTGACACATGAATGATTTAGGTGATGAATGCTTGATATTCCATGCTTATTTTGATGGATTTCACAATGTTATATGCATTCCTTCTTCATTTGAATGATCTATTGGTGAGCCTTATGCCTGCTTTGGGATTCTCCATTTTGGTCGAATTTTCCCGGTTTCCTTCAGTTTTCTGAGGTGCGAAGTTCTGAGTCATCCGCGAAATTCCGGTCTGGCCGGATTTTTTCAAATTCTCTGCTATGCTTTGTGGAATTTAAGAAATTAGATAAATTTGATGAATCTAATGATGAATGCTTAAACATATCTTGCTTTAGCTTGATTAATTTCATTGTTGTATGCTGCTTGTGTTCATTTTGATGATCCAGTGTTGATGCTTAATGGCTAATTTAATGGTTTTATCATGATTTTAAGCTAACACTTTGATGAAATGTTTTCAACATTTGGATTCTCACATTGGTGTTTGATGGATGTAGGCTGAGTCTAGAAAGATAGTGGCTAGAAAGGCTAAGAGGGACACAAGGGGATCATCCATCTTCGGGGCAGAAGGAATGAAGTTGGATGAAAAGAGTAGGATTCCTAAGGACAGGATGGCATTAGTCTAGTTCGAGGTTTCAGATACAAATATGAACACCTTGCAACCAAGGACTAAGGCTATCATGGGATACAGTAACTAGGCACCAGCTGGATGATGCAGTGACCTACAGTGCAGTCATTAATGAATATCAATCCAAGAAGAGAGACTAGGACAATACGATGGGACAAATCTGAAGAATAATATCAATGCTATTAAATGGTGAACTAGGGTTTCACCTATGCCATTTGTAGATAGCTTGCAAAGGATGTTCTTGATGACAAAGGCCAGAATGGGATAGGGTATGGGTGATGTGGGGGAAGTAGTTAATGCAAAGCTACATCGAAGGTCGTGCTTCCTTATTGTTTCACTTTGCCTCTTCTTCACACTTTTTGATCCGAGTTATGTGGGAGATCCTGGGCCAATCTGGTCGGTGCCCATGCATTTAATGCACATTTGAATTTGTTTCAAACTCTTGTAGGGCTGACTTATTATGTGACCGACTTCTGGTAAACCCTATACTAGGTCGACGCATCTGACGCATTTTATATATATGGCATTTCGCCTCTTTTGTAAAGGTGAGAAAAAGGGTTAGAGAGGAATTTTTAGAGAAGAGTTAGACGAGTTAGAAAAGTTAGAAGGAAAGCTAGTGGGTTAGTTGGCAAGCTAGAAGATTTAGAAAGGTAGAAGATGGGATATCGAAAAAGCAAGTTAGGGTTTTTTTAAGTAAGTTAAACATTTTTTTGCAGTTCAACAGGAGGAGGAGTTGATGTATCTTCATGATTTTCTTAGCATAGATGGAGATAATTTGAAGACATGGGTTTTCTGTACACTGGTGATATTGCAAGATTTGTAAATGCTGCTTATCTGTTTCATTGACAGTAGGAGCAACTGGATTTAAACCTACTTTATATTATGATCTAGGATGGTATTCATTTTGGGTTAATCATTTGATTTTAAAAGATTTCAAGGAATGAAATTTTATCTTATGTTTTGTTTGAATGATGATTTGCAATCTACTATTAAAGTTTGCACTGTGAATGAATGAAACTTTGTATCAATTATAGGTTAATTTTATTTTGCAGTTCTAGTTTAGGAATTCCTTGGAAGGTAACAAGTCTGATTAGTTGAATGAATTAGCATTCTTTTTAGTTTGAAAACCTTGATCTATCTTTTTCTATTTCTTTAAAACCCCCCAGTTAAAGTAGGTTTAGATAGATGTTTGATCTTGCAACAATCCAGAAGCTCAAAACCAACATGCCCCTTGAATATTACAACCATATTGACCACTTCGTGAAACAACAACATTGTGAACCAACATTAAAGACCTTGGGAGGTGATCAGTTTGATTACTAATTGTCTCTTTCAGGAGAGGTGAGATACTTTTACATTTATCTTACCTGCATGTTGTGGGTCAACTTGGCACCTCAATAGTTATATTCCTTGAGAAGTCCTTCAGCTCCCCTAGCCATCTGGTTTGTTTTGCACAAAAAAGAAGGGGTCTCTAATGGGAAGGCATACCCTTGTTTCCCCATGTTTGTATACTTAATATTAACCATTGCCATTTTTTGACAAAATTCTAGAAATATCATTAAATCTTCAGGATACTGAGGTAATTTCAATGGGGCTTTCTCAAAACCCCCTATTCTCAAGTAGGAAAACTTATCAAATTGGATATAAAAACTTCCATATTTTGATACAAGAGAAATGGATTCAAGGGAAAGGCGTATTTCTTGATTTCCATCCAACTTCCTCACGACCTCCATTAAAAAATGCATCATTAACATGACAAAAATCATCCATTCCAAATTTTTAGTGAACTAAGAAAAGTGTTTATACACAAGCATACCAGAAGCTGGGGTTCCTTGCGGCTCCAACCCTGGCCAAAAGGACCTCTGACTACCTACAATGTAGGTCAGGAAAGAACACATATAGAAAGTAGCAGTCTTATGGAAATTAATTAATTGCTCATTCAAATAGAAGCAACTAACTTCAGCCCAGTCAATGAAAATGTTCTCATCACAAATTGTCAAGATAAACCGGTACATCCAATCCTCAAATAACTCAACATGTGCATTCCCAACAATGCGGTGCAATAAAGCAATAACATCTGCAGTTTCTCCCTTAAAATGCAATCTTCTGAGTTTATTTTGCAATTGTGACTTACCTTTCCTTTCAGTCTTCAGCCAGGTTTTTGGCCATGGAGTTCTTACACCAGTCTTTATTCACTTCAAAAAATTCACCCGCCACTATGAAAGACATGTCTTCTAGAGGTTCCCTTTCTGGAATCCCCAGCACTTGGGAAACAACTTCAAGAGAAATTTCTGCAATTATAGTCCCATTCGTGGCTTTAATTTCCCATGTTTGTGGAATGTACCTTCTCGCACATGCACTTATCAGGTCCACACTCAACACAGCTTCCGGAAACCCTCCAGCCTGAGCTAGCCCACTTTCTAAGAGTTTTATATCTAGCTCATACTTGTCATCCCTCTCTAGGCATGCCCAAAATTCTTCTAACTTAAAAAGTCCAAGCTCCGTATCCCTTATGCCAACCGTATGTTCACTCTGCATGAGCGCAAAATGCAAATTCATGGAGAAAGAATGTTTGCACCTCAGAAGTACTGGCCTTGACAAAGAAAAAGAATGTAGGCTAAATGTCTGAGTAAAAAGAATGTTTGCACTTGAGAAGTACTGGCCTTGCCAAAGAACGAGAATGCAGGCTAGATGTCTGAGTAAAACTTTGCCACACACTTATGTTGTTAATTTTGATAGGATGTGCATTGAATGCGGCATTCAATTTCATTCCTTGAAAAGATAGCCTTGAAACATGCATGCTTTTGGAAATTACTCAAAAGACAACTCTAGTTTAGCCCGTACATAAGTCCATAATGTTGCGTGGTCACTGAAACTAGGAACCTGAGAACCAAAGTCTGAAGTTTCAAAGTTTTTGAAACCTCCAACCCACCAACTACAAAGATGACCAAGAAACTAGAAAGACTTGCAAGTTTGCAACTCAACAAAGTGAACGAACTCAAGGAATTGAGAAGTTATGAAAATTCAAAACTCCGTGACAAGGTTATAAATTATAAAACTCTGATGACTAGCGACTGATAAGGTTATTTTTACCTAATTTTCACCCAGAGGCTCAATCAGGTAGGATAATCATGTGATAGATCTTTGAGAGGCCAAATGGAACATTCACAACAAGGGAAAAAATCCTACATTTGGTGCTAGGTCACAGGGAACTCAGTTGGAGAGCCTGCCCTAGGAAAGTTCGGCATGAAAATCCTCTAAGGAGAAAGTCACCAAGACTGTCATGATGTCTCGCCGACCAACAAGGGGCTTCGCTAAATGGAGGCATCATCGCCAACACGTCTTACCGATGGGGTGTGGTCTCACTCAAAGGAGGTGGCGTTGGAAAAGCAATCGAGCTTTGTTGTAGGGTCTCCCCGACTCTAAAGGCTCTCGGCGCAAGAGATTGAGTTCGCTAAGATGTCTCGACGATAAAGAAAAGTCATGCCGACTGAAATAAACCCTCGCCAAAGCAAAGTGCCTTCGACATGATGTCTCACTGACTACTTTTGATCTCGTCGATAGCAAAAGGAGCTCGCGGTAGGATGGGAATTTGACATAAAGTCTCAGCGATGTCAAGGGTCCAGCCGACCAAGGGGATATCTTCGATGTAACATTTTGAGGTCGGGGTGAGGTCTTGTCAACCCAGTAAGGTCTCATCAAAAGCAATCTTAGCTCACCAAGAGTTGAAGACTTCAGCCTGAGGTCTTGCCGACAGACATAAGTCTCACCGAAAAGATCACACGCCCGATACAAGATTATGCCTTCAATGAAGGATCTGAGCTCGAGGGGAGATGTCCTGCTGACTCGGGAAGGTATTGGCGACATAGGATGGGGAATTCGGCATAAAGTATCAGTGATGTCGAGGATCTGAGCTCAAGGGGAGATTTCCTGCTGACGTGGGATTGTCTTGGCAACATAGGAGGAGTCATTGGCAGAGGTCTCACCGACTGACGGGGAGTCTCATCGAGGAATGGGCCGAGCTCACCGGGAGATTGAGGCTTTCGCCATGAGGTCCTAGCGACTTTTTGAAGTCTTTCCAAAGTGGATTGACTTTGGTATAATGTTGTGTATTTGCTAAGAGGTCTCACTGACAAGCAGAAGGTCTCCCCGACATAAATGACATCGGTGTAGCACCCGACCATTGGAGTGATGTCTTACCAACATGGTGTGGTCTCAGTGATGGAAAGCGATATCAACATGACTAATGAAGCCGCTATGACCTCTTGCTGATGAATGTTTCTCTTGCCAAAGCAAAAAAAATGAGCTCTCGCCGGAGCAAGGAGGCCTTGCTGAGAGTCTTGCTGACCCGATAGGGTCTCAATGAAGGACTGGAGCTCAGGTAGAGAAAAATGCGTCGGGGTGACATCAACAGACTCTTGCCGATATGGTTTGTAATATTAAGTTCAAGGAGACTCCGGGAGGAGGTTTTACACTCGGTATGATGTCTTACCGACAGGTTGGGGTCTCGATGACATCTTGTGCATCAGTATGACCCCTGAGAGCTTGCCATGAAGTCTTCCCAACTTGCCAATGTCTCACTGAAAGACATATGGAGCTCAGTGGAGTGGAGTACGTTCGGGGTGACATCAATATATTTTCGCCGATAGAAGATGAGAAGAGTTCGCCATGTTGTCTAGCTGAACGCAATTGTCTTGGCGACCACATAGGTGATATCGGTATGAATTTTGGGCTCGACATGAGCTCTCATCGATGGTTTCAAGCTATGCTGATAACCACAGGCAGATTTAATCACATCGGGGAGACACGATTAGTGTCTCACCGACATGCGATTCTATAGGAGGAGCTTTTGATCACCTAAAGAATCTGTGTGGAAGTATACCCAACCAATTAGAGAGAACTGAAAGTGAGCTGTGGAAGTCTGACCAGGATAAAGAACATCAACATAATGAAAAGCAATGTGTATCTGTTCTGAGCTCAGGATCATTCAAAGCGCTCAGCCGAAGAGGTTCAAGGAGGACACGAGGATCAGAAATGAATGCGGTAGCTGCAAAAGATTTGAAGGCTTCTCCAGGGAATGACTTTTCACCGACATGGACATGTAGGGTGCAGCATTAAATTCAATCAAAATATCTAAGGAGAGATCTATCCCGAGGACTGATATTTTGTAAACCCTAAGGGGCCAACACATTTTGATATATAAGGCATTTTTTCCTTTTTTGTAGATAGTTCGGATTATGCATTTTGGAGAGTTAGTGATTTTTCTGAAATCCTTTCTCAGCTAATGTATGTTTTTGTAACTCAACTGGAATTTGAAATAAAACACAGAGTTTACCTCAGAAGCCAGTGTTAATGTTTGTATTACTCTCATTTCTATATTTTTAGGTTATGCAAGTTTTCAATTGTGTTTTTCTAAATCTGTATTCATACCTTAAAGCTATGAAATCCATCTTTCCTTCTTGAGATATGTATGTAGATCAAGCCTTTTGAGAATGATGCATAAGTATAAAGAGGTTATGTCGAGTAAGTAAAATACTAATCATTAGCTTTCTAGTGTATGATTACCTTGTTTCATTTCATAATTTCTTATAAGTTTGGTGTATCAACTTAGGATTTAATCTTCATTTTAATGCATTCTCCTTCTCCCTTTCCCTTCAAAGAATCAGTAGTTTAGGTGATAACACAAAGGAAGCCAGCCTTCTCCGGAGGTTCATTTCAACTTAAGGTGACCCACATTCTTGAAGTGATCCCATGTTTCTCCAGAAAGCTCAGTTTCATCACTGTGCCTAGGGTGCATTTCTGGGAGACAATAGTTATAAATTAAAAATATCTAAGAACTAGTGACTAAGGTTAGGAAAAGCACCAAAACTGCGACTTTGAGTGATAGTAACCACATCATGTCATTAATCTTCTTTGTAATTTTGCATTGATGTATGTTTTAATTCTGGATCTAGTTTAATGAACCAGTTAAAGTACCTTGATTAAAGCATGAATTCATATAAATGTTTAGTGGATCTGATAAGTAGTACTAGTCATGGAGATTGAGTATCGATTTGTGAATTATAATGCAATTTAACTAAGATTATGGATGCCTGGAATTAAAGTCACCTTATAGTTCATATTTTAATTGTGTTAAAAGTAAAACTTGAACATGTACTAAGCGATTCATCACTCAACTCAATGCTTAATAACATATTAGCAATAGTCTTAGTAGCATATACAACAATGAACATCAACAATCATTTGAAGTGTATCTAGTAGTTGAAACCACTATCAGACTTTTTCTTCAAATGAAAAAAAAATAATACATATAATTTATTATTTAACATCGACACATTACTAAAGTCTGAGTTGAAACAAGAAAGTCTCACATTGCAGCTAAGTTGAACTTGAAACCTATATTATCAAAAATCAACCACAACAACACTTTTTCTAGCAACTTCCAATTGCTCAGTGGTGGAACTGTCATCGTCTAACTCGATGTTGTTTGACTTGAAGATTTGTTAACACCATGATTCAAATTGGAACCTCGGCCTTGCATTCTTTTCTTACCACCTTACACATTCAAGGTTAAAGAATGGTTTGATGGGAATCCAAGCAGTTCACCACCGGGTTCTAAGGAAATCGCCCAAATCAATCTTCATTGTATCCTCCATCTTCTTTCTCGAATCATTCTTCTAATGAATCACTCATTTGTCTCAAAACCCTCTGGAAAACCAAGTTCTATGAAGTTCCTTACCTTTTCATCCACCTTCATCTTGTCTGCAACCAAATTCAAATATTCCTTTGTTTCACGCATTCTCAAACACTTTTCAATGATAGATGACAACTTCATTGATGTAGCAAGATGATTAGTAATCCCTTTTGATTTCAAAACATTATCATTAGCTTTGTAGACTATTTGTTGATTTTCTTTGCAGACTTCTAATGCCACAACACATTTTTGTTGTCCACTAAATATTTGTTGAGCTTCTTATGATGTTGTCTGATAGCATCAATCAATTGAAACGTGTCACACAAATGATCAATCCTCTGCATTATTTCATCCTAGATCTTTTGTTTCATATGGCTCATTGTCTCTCTACAAAATACAGATAACTTATTTTGACAAGTCTCAATTTCATTTTTTGCTTCCATCATCTCTGCCACCAATCTTTCATTTATTTTTCTCTCCTTCTCCAATTTTTGTTCCCACTGTGCATTTCCATTCACAATGCTTACTCTTAGTTTTTCTGAAGTGGATTTTTCCTCATCATATTTCTTGTTGCTCTCATCTAGCATTTTCTTCAATTCATTCATTGCACTCTCATTCTGCTTATCCTCTTTGCTTGTTGATGCAGAAGCAAATTTTTTTATTCTTTTTTCTAATTCATTGCTCTTGTTATATGTTTCTTTCCTCTTTGCTTTCTCATTTGCTAGGTCTACCTGTAACTTTTCAATTTGAGTTTGCAACCTTTTTTTATCTCTATCTTGCTTTAGCAATGATGTGTATACCAATTAATTGTTCTTCTTTGATACATTATTTTTTTTAGTATTTATAAGTCCAAAAAAATCCAATTGAATATTGTTCACCTGGAATTCAAATCGATCCATTTGATTTGCTAGTTTGTCTTGAACTGCGGGAACAAGAAATGTGTACTCCACGATTTCTTTATTTGTGTCAAATGTGGGTAATACCATGGTTGTGGCAAGCTCTGAAGTTACAATAGATGCACTCTCCATCAATTGCTTCTTTTCTTTTTTATTCATGTTTGATTTCTTTTTAAACTCTTCAATGTAATCAAAACCTAGGGACGCAAGAACAATGGAATGCTTGAATGGTGAAGGAATAGGAGTAGTAATTCTTGCAGTTGATAATGATGTCATAAACAAAATAACTGGCACTAGGGGGGTGCCTGGAAATAACTCCTTTGTGGTGGATCCATTGGTAGTGTGACTTGGATTTGTCAAAATCCTTTGCCTCTTCTGTATGCCTTGATCACCTAGTGTTTTTGTGGTATATTGTATTTTTGTCCTCTTGTGTGTAGTTTGTTGTTGTAGCACATGTTGACCACTACTAGTACTACTACCCATACCATCACCACTAGAGGCAGTGCCAGTTGCACTGAGCTCTCCACCATGGGAATTTCCTTAGGTCTGACCATGAGGATGAGGATTTGAAGCTCTAACAAATTGTCTTGCATGCCTTAGGTCTACTTTTTCACCTTCACTCCCAAGGCCAGAAAAATCACTTACTTTTCTATGCTCTACATCTATTACCGTCCAAGGGCCTTGTCTTTGGGATCCCAAAGGACCACCTTCATAACCATTTTTTTAGCTATGGCTACTCCAGTAGTATATGCTTCTTTTGTGGCCTCACTTAAACCAAGTTTGAAATTGACATGGCTTCCTTCTTCCCTATCATCATTAGATTCATGATCACTTTCTTTATCTTCTTGTTCATCTGGATGCTCTATATTCCACAATTTGCTAAACTCACTGTCTTCTTCATTATCTCCATACTCTGCAAGAGCTCTTGGTTCACCTAGCTCCTTCCTCATAGACCAAAAGGCAGTAATTTTTTATCGTGACCAATTTTTTTTCTGTAACTTCCTTCTCTAGAGAACCTAGCATGTTTACTCTACTACATGGTTTAGCACTTTTTTGATAAAAATTATTGTACCTCCTGATTGTCTTTTGATGCAATGCCATAATTTCTGCTAACAATTTCTCAAAAGAAATACCATTCTCAGTAGCACTTTTCTGCATTGCAATTTTGACCTCATCCTAAGAATCCTTGTTTCTCAAGTTTTCGAGCAAGGGTTTACTTTCATGTTGAATTCTACTTGCAACATTCTTATTGAGCACAATCATTGATTTAATGGTGTCACATGGATCATATTGCCAGTGACAGAGAGCATCAAAATCAAAAAATTTCAAAAGATTATGTGCCACACTAAATGCTTTTCCCTTGAATGTGATCCCTCCACATGAAAAAGGTAAAGAAGGAACTAAGGTCTTCTTTTGCTGATTGGTAAAGTGCAGTTCATTAGTACTTTGCATATGCCTTACATATTTTAAAGCAAAAACCCTTAATGTCACATGTATTGGAAGTTTGTATGGCTGTACTCCCAATCCATAAAATCTTAGCACAATATATTCTTCCATTAAGTACCAATCAACCAATTGTATTTCTTTTCCTAGTTGAATGCAGTTTCTACATGACATAGGCAATCTAGGAATTGGATTATTTGTAATTTCTTGATGCAATGGAGCCAAAAAGTAGTCTACAAAATGACTGTAGTTCCTTCGAGAATCATGCATCCTTATAATAGTGGTCCATTCATATACTGGAGCCATTTTCTTTTCCTTAGGATTACTATAGGGCCAAATCTGAAGCTTGTTGGCTTGAAACATTCCTCTGAATTTCAATAGAAAAAGATAGCACAAGTAGGTTAACCTAAATGTCTTGGTGGAACCTCCTTTAATCATTAAAAAATGTTTATGCATGGATTCTACAATGTGCTCAATAAATTTATATTTGACATGTTGAACACCATAATGGATATTATACACCATTTCAAGGAGGCATGCACCCACTTCCAAATTGCTATATAGTTCGAGGAAAAATGCTAGCATGGAAATAGTATCCTGAACCCATGGTTTAAAAATTTCCAAATCATAAGGAGGCTTATGATCGCCTTTCAATTTGTTTTTATCTTGAACTATTCTGTTTAAGAAATATTTTTTCTCCATTTCATCCGCTGCTTCATAATCACTAGCAAGCTTTTCTAGGTCAATGTGGACATTTCCAAATTCTTCGCCTTCGGTTGTAAATGTAAACCCCAACACTTTTCCAAGTTCTTCTACATTAATGGATAACAATTCTTCTTTGCTATCTTTATTAACAAGTGCTTTTTTTTATCATCATAATTTTGGGAACAGACCATGATAAATTCAGGGCAATTGAAAACCTCATGTAACATCATGCTTCCTAATCCAGTTACCCACGGTGCACTGATACTATTAACTTGCATTTTCTTTGAGGCCTTATTCTCAGATGAAAATCTAAGTTCTGAGGTACGCCTACCATAGGTTTCAGGATAATAAATATCATGGTATTCATCATTGACACCTGGGGTTTTAAGCAATTTTGCATAATGTATTTTTTTTATCTGACATTGCTCTAGTGGTGGGTGATCCACAATAGTGGTTTACAATTTTTGGCCAAACTGGACACTGAAATTATTATTTTTAACTAAATCTTCACATTGGGGCACCTATAACGGATAAATTGTGAGGAATTTGAAGATGATGCAAACTAGAGTCTCTCCACATTTTGTCTATAAATTATAATTTTTTTTTTCAAAATTTTTGGAATCAGATTGTACTTCTTTTTCCATCTCCCATGAAAATTGTTTTTTTTAGAAAACAACATTTTTAAAAAGTGACACACATTGTATAAGCATAAATTTTTTTCCTTGAAGGATAAAATTCTAATTCTTTCAAATTTAGATTTGTAACTCTGATATCTAGTGCTTTCGCTTGGTTAGATAGTTTTTTATTGAATATTTTTTCTTTAATCAAGTTTCAAAGTCAAACCAATTACAATTTAGACATAGCGCGACCGTATAACGCATAACTTTTATTGTATGTATTGAATTTTTATTTTTATTTTTTTGTGGGATGAAGGACTCCAATATCTGGTGCACTCATATTTTTCAAATTTTTTTTTGAAAATTTTCTATTTTTCCAGATGTGTAGAATAAAGAACTTCATTTTCAGTGAGAAACCTATATTTAATAAAACTTAAAACACAAATAGATAATAAAAACAAAACATATTAAAATTATATTCATTGGATAACTCATTCTAAGGGCTACCTGATACCAGTTGGGTTTGTGAAATCTCCTCCATTTTCATTTTCAAATTGAGCTTCGAAGTGCAAAATTCTGGACAATTTTGGTGCCTCGAAGGGTGAAGGTGAAAAAAGGGTGGTTCGAGCGAACTAGTGTTCGAGCAAACCAATAAAATATGTTCGGTTGATCATATGTTTGGTCGATCATAGGTTTGGTCGAACATATGTTCGGCTGAACCACTTTAAAATACAATAAAAAATGTATACTAGAGGGGTTTGGTCAAACCTGGAAAGCTAGTTCGGCCGAACCCCTTGACATGGATCTTTATTTTCCCCATTTTTTTTCCAATTTGTTTTTTTGTTTTCTGGTTTTTTAATAGGTGTATTTTATTCTTTTTATATTATAATATATAATATACTTA
>VDFB02353223.1:51690-77996 GCA_007258455.2 Sequoia sempervirens
TAGGTTGGAAATATCCTCAAGATGGAAAAAAATTAAATTTTGATTATACATTTTGGGGAAATCTTCGGGCTATAGATGTTGACTATTTTCTTCATAATTCTAATAGTTTTAAATTCTAATTAGAGGTTTGAGTAAACTTGGTTTAAAGATGAACAAAAATATTAGTAGGAAGATCTCATTGTTAGGTTCTAGTTTTGTTGGAGAGTGAAGAGAGTGAAGAGAGTGCTACTGTGTGATGTATCTCTCTGTGAAGAATAATACATACTTATCATTTATGTTATGGGTATTTAAATAAAAAATGATTTCTCCACATAAATCTCATGTTAGTGTGTGATGTATCTCTCCATTGAAGATTAATACCTACTTTAATCCTTTTTGTTATGGGGATTTTAAAAAATAAATCTCCACGTAAATCTTGTGTTGATATGATTTGTTGATTTATTTCTCTTGTTGAGTTACGTAATCACATAATTCAATCTTATGATAATCCTTGTTTAAGAAATGAATTCCAAATTTTCATACACTTGTAGTAGTTATTCTTACAATTCTTTCACCTTATTAATGTACCAGATGTGCTCAATACATGTGCCATATATAGAACATTAGTAATAGAAAGTCCCACAAATGAATGACTTTAAATTGTAGGATGGATTAAAAAGTTATTTTCTTATTCTATTCTAACATTAACCTAATTTTGATTAGGGTATTTATGCTAGTATATAAGAAATGATATAATGAATTAGTAATAGAAGGTAGTGTTTTTACAAAGGTCGAGGCCCCAATTGGGGTATGTGTTCTTATGAAAAACAAGCATTGAAGTGGTCCCAATTTTTTTTATAATATCATGCATATATGCATTGCTATTGGGGAAAATATTAGAAAATTTCAAGCAAATGAAATTGGCAACTATAAAGCCAAATGAATATTAAAAAATTTCAAGCAAATGCAATTGGCAGCTGTAAATCCCAATTTTACAAAATGAGTTTGTTTAAAAGGCTTTAGAAAATTTCAAGCAAATGCAATTGGTAGCTGTAGATCCAAATTTGGTTGAAAACTGGGTTTGTTTAAAAGGATTTAGAAAATTTCAAGCAAATGCAATTGGTAGATGTAAATCCAAATTTTAAATAATGGGTATTGTTTTTAAAAGGTTTTAGAAAATTTCAAGCAAATGAAATTCATAGCCGTGAGCCAAAATGAGAGCTTCAAACAGGGTATATTCATTATAAACAATAAATTTTTTTCTCATAATGTGCCTTCAAGTTTTAAATGAAAATTTTGTTTGGAATTTTGTTTTCATTTCACCAGAAAAATTTGGTCTCATGGAATCCATTGGAGTTTACAAATTCACAAACAAATGGAATTTTAAATCACTGTGAAAGAATTCCAACCTGCTAATGGACATCCAAGTCGATATTTCAAGTTGAAGAAGTTGATATTTCAAGTTGAAATGGTGGTCCTGTTGCAAGTTTTCACTGTTCCCTGTCAATCACGTTTGCTGTTCGCTGCGCACAAGCTCCAGGTCTTATAGTTCACCATTTTTTTTTGTTTGATAGTGACAGGGTTTAATTTATAAATGTGCCCTAATTCAACAGGGTTCGGCCAAACATGGGTTTGACCAAACCCATTTAAAATACTATTTCTCCGCTGACCTTTAACTGGTTCGACCGAACCATCCTTCCTATTAATTTTTTTAAAAAGTTGATTTTCCTTCCTCTTCTCAATTGTAAACCACTATTGTGGTTTGACCCTGGTACTGCTGGTAGACATGCTTATACAATGTGAAACTATGAATTTCCTATTAGTCCTTAATTTTTCTTAATTCTTAAGTCTCTTAGCCCTAAACCCAAACTTCAAAGTTTGACAAAATAAGATTTCAAGAAACATCAAACGATGAAATGTAGCCACAATAATTCTTTCACTTACTGAACTTTTGATTCTTGGAAAGATTAATGCCGATAGTCATGGAAACTGGGTTCTAGAATGGCTTTGTCAGAAGTGGAATTGTGGAACCCAGAACAGGGTGGTGTCGTGGTGCACTGCAATGAGCAAGCTGAAGATTGAAATCTCCTCGTGTGCTAACCCTCTCACTTAAAAATAAAATCACTTAGCAGTATAAACTAAAAGTGCTTTTTTCAGTCCTATATTGACAACAAATTCTAAAGAATCTAAACCATTGATCTTTGTAACTCTAACGGTTATAGGGTGATTTTAGACGTTTAGGTTCGCAACCCTAGCACTTTGTGCATTTCATTCCGGAATGCAACTACAACCATACATCAAATGTTCATCAAACGGTTGAGTAATTTATGATATTTATTATAAATAGTAAACATGTGTTTTAAAGTTTTTTTCAACCTTTAAGGCGCTTTAATTCACATCAACACCTTTATAAAATGAATTACAATGTCACATGAATAGCACAACCATTTATTTTTATTACAACTGAATGACAATTGTCAATTTCACATTATTACATAGTACAAATACAAATGTAAGCGCAAGTGCCAAGCTTCTTCCATGGTCT
Organism: Sequoia sempervirens; assembly: GCA_007258455.2. Lineage (NCBI taxonomy): Eukaryota > Viridiplantae > Streptophyta > Pinopsida > Cupressales > Cupressaceae > Sequoia > Sequoia sempervirens. Next base: position 54,215 of record VDFB02353223.1, read on the forward strand.
CTAAGTCTTGACTCTCTATCGTCTAAAAATAAATGCATGGAGGGGGGCCATCGCCAATCATGGTTTCTAAAAAATATGCATGGGGAAAGGGGGGAAAATTAAATGGGGGAAATTGGACCTATTAAAGATACAAAAAGTACTTATCCCCTTTGAAAATTAGAGTCATGCAGAGGATGAGGGGTTGTAAAACTACTCCCATCTTCTACTTGATGCTTCCATGCACTTGGAGAGCACTTATCTCCATGATCATAGCTTCCCATCCTGGCTCAAAACCTATCTGAGAAGTCTGGTCAACCAAATCAAATTATTTCCAATTCCACCCATTCTAAACTTGAAGGAAATTGGTCTTTTACTCTATAACTACATAACTATAGGAAGGAGAATTTAGAGTATCCCCAATAATACTAGATCATCTTCTTCCTGAATCCTTATTAACCCTACAAAATGAAAACCCTTATGACAATTCAAACATTGCACTCGAGAGTCAATAGTATAGCCTTTAGCCTTCAACGAATTATTTCAGTTGTGCTCACTATCCTTATTTATGGGCCAATAGTGCCACCAATAGTGCCACTACCAACTTGGTCCCTGTGTACACCTCACACATGTCACGTGTGAGGTTGGGTTACTATAGTGATAATCACGATTCACGCAAACCAAAAAACCAACTTAATCGATTCGAGTACTTAACTTTACTATTTCTATTGCTTTATGTTTTACTTTTAAGTTTTAAATCTGCATGCAATTATTTCATAAATAGATAATTTCTTAAAGGAAAAAAAACTAATATGAATAGATTCATGAATTTATTTTCTGTGCTTTTTAATAGCACAATTGCTATGATTTCATCAATTGCTTTTTAATAGTACAACCATTTATTTTATTGCAATTGAATGACAATGTCAAATTATTACATAGTACAAATGTGAAGATATAAACCGGGAAATGGGAGCTGTGAAGATATAAAATGTACTTCTCCCCTTTGAAAATCAAAGTCATGTAGAAGATGAGGGGTTGTAAAATTGCTCCCATCTTTTACTTGTAGCTTCTATGCACTGGGAATAGCGGTTATTCCCATCAGAGCACCTCTCCTGGTTCAAAACCTATCTGAGAAGTTAGGTGAACCAAATCAACTTCTTTCCAATTCCACCCATTCTGAACTTGAAGCCTAAACGAAATTGGTCGTTGACTCTATGACTACATAACTGCAGGCAGGAGAATTTAGAGTATCCCTAATAATGCCACATGATCTTCTTCCTGAATCCTTATTAACCCTACAAAATGAAAACCCTTATGACAATTCGAACATTGCACTCAATAGTAAGGTCTTTAGCCTTCAACGAATGATTTTAGTTGTGCTCACTAGTCACTATCCTTGTTTAGTTATATCTGGGCCAACAGTGCCGCCAATAGTGCCACTAGCAACCTAGTTTCTATGTACACCTCACACATGTCACATGTGCATTGTGAGGTTACGTATACCGTATATTCATGATTTATAATGGCGATTTGTGCAAACCAAAAACCAATTTAATTGATTTGTATAACAATAACTTAAGCCTTAAATGTACAATTAAATTTTTTATTTTGATTGATGTCTGGCTACACACAAAATGTACCTCAAGCCTTACATGTACAATTAAAACTTAATCCTTACATGTACAATTAAATTTTTTAATTTGATTGACGTCTGGCTGCACACAAAATGTACCTCAAGCTGACAAGTGACAAGCTGTCAAAATTGCCTGACTCTAGTGTCACTCAAATGATATGAATTATGAAAATTTGAAATCATTACAAATCTTGTTTCATTAAAGCTATGAATCATGAGCTGTCCAATCAATCACTTCGAATGTTCATATGGCATTAATCGTCGTGAGCAGTACGACTACCACACGTTCTTCAAAAGATTGAGAATTTCAATTAAATTAAATGTAATACGTCAAGTCATTGAAAAGAGAGAAATGAGCCTTGATCTTGCCACGTGTCCGCATCTAACAGTTCTAGTGTTATTCCAGAGGTTTCAATTCGCAAGTCTATTGCTTAAGAGATTTACTTGCGAAATGCACCTACAACCATCCATAAAAAATTCATCGAATGGTCATGGTTAGATTGATTTGCAACATCCTTTGTGTAAAACATTCTTAAGTTTTTAAGCATTGGTCCTACGTTCTTGATAGGCGGTCCCTCTTTTAAAAAAAACTTAATGCATGTGCATATTTCTGCCACTTAAGTTCTATTGCTCATCACCAAAATCCAACCCATCGGATTCATTACCACGATGATGACCCTTGATCTAGCCACGTGTCCATGTCTAACAGTTCTAGTGTTATTCCAGAGGTTTCCATTCACAAATTTAGTGCTTGAGAAATATACTTTCGGAATGCAACTATAGCCGTCCATCAAAAATTCGTTGAACAGTCTTGGTCCATAATGTCGCGTGGTCACTAAAATTTGGAACCTTAGAACCAAAGTTTGAAGTTTCAATTTTTTTGAAACTTCTGACCCACCGACTACAAAGACAATCAAGAAAGACTTGCAACTAAGTTACTAAGGTAGTAAGGTTAGGAAAAGTACCAAAACCTCGACTTTGGTGAATTAAGATAGGAAAGGTGACAAGCATGGTGCATTTATGGAGAAGGCTGGAAAAATGAGGTGTTATAATGATATTCACTTATCACCCTCAATGCTTCTTTGAGTTCGAGTGTAAGGATAATAGGATTGTATCCTTTCAGCGGCAGGTGATAGGTTAGAATCTAGTGAAACAAAAAAACAATGGAAGCCAGTTTCACCATGACATCACGGAGGAAGCTGGACCCCTTTGTGGGTAAAGCATCTGTGTAGAGGTTGCAAGGTTTATTTATTTACAAGGAAGAGTAGGTGGTGCAAGCAGTTCAAATAATGTTGGGGGATGGATTCAAAAAATTGACACATAGATTCAAAATGAATATGGATATCTATTCGTTTGTCATGGCTTGGGGTTTAGACTTAGGAGAATAGGTGAACAAGGTGAGGAGAGTAATGAAAACTCTAGTGCATAAAGATTTTTTAGTGGACATGGAAATCATTTTGTAACAAGCGATACTAGGAGTAGGGTTGGTAAAAATAGAAGGAATGGATGGTGGGGGCCCGAAGCTTGTGGATTTAAATCACCTCTTTATCAGATGGCTAGAGGGTCGCACTAAAGACTGGTGGCGGGAAGGAGCCGAGCGTGGGTGGAAAGCACTTAAAATATGTTCTGAGCTAATGGCATTATAGGAAACAATAGAAAATCTAAAAGAAGTTGCCAGAGAGGAGATGCGTGAAAAGAAGGGATTGCGTTCGCGGAAGAAGCCAAAACCATTAAAGGAGATACTGCCGTTGAAGATGGGCGAGTCTTCAAAGAAGAATGAGTAATAATGGTTAACGTAAAGTGTAGTTTTCTGTTTTGTTTTTAGCCTCTGCTACAAAGGCCTAGTTGTTTAGGGAAGTTCCGATACTCTGGTTTTTGAGCTGGTTATTTAGCTTTTTTGGTAGTTTTTGGATGTTGCTAAGTTTGTTGAATCTGTATCTTTTTCTTTATAATTAATAAAATAAACAAGTATCACTGATCAAATTCTTTGGTAGTTTTTGGATGTTGTGAACTTTATAGAATTTGTATATTTTTCTTTATAATTAATAAAATGGAAAAGTATCACTGATAAAAAAAAAACATTCTTAAATTTTTAAGCCTTGGTCCTACGTTCTTCCTAGGCAGTCCCTCTTTTAAAACAAACTTTATGCTATCGCTCATTGCCAAAATCCAACCCGTCGGGTTCATTACCATGATGATGACCCTTGATCTTGCCACGCATCCGCATCTAACATTTCTACTATTATTCTGGAGGTTTGAATTCACAAATATAGTGCTTGAGATATATACTTCCAAAATGCAACTAAAGCCATCCATCAAAAATTCATCGAACGGTCATGGTTAGATTGATGTGCCACATCCTTTGTGTAAAACGTTCTTAAGTTTTTAAGCCTTGGTCCTACATTCTTTCTAGGGGGTCCCTTTTTTAAAACAAACTTAATGCACATGCATATTTCTGCCACTTAAGTTCTTCTATCGCTCATCACCAAAATCCAACCCGTCGGATTAATTACCACGATGATGACCCTTGATCTCGCCATGTGTCCACATCTAATTGTTGTAGTGTTATTCTAGAGGTTTCCATTCACAAATCTAGTGCTTGAGAGATATACTTCCAGAATCAAAGTACATCCATCCATTGAAAATTCATCAAACGGTAGTGGATTTGCCACTAAATTTAATTGGCCAATGAATTTTTTTATTAGTTTGATATTATGTTTAATTCACCAATTTTTTTTCTTAATCATTTGAAAATAGGTTTAATTTTCCAATGAATTTTATTTTAGTTTAAAAAATCAACAAAATTATTATTTTTGGTTTGAAAATAGGTTTAATTAGCCAATGGAAATATTTTATTGGTTTGAAAATATATTTTAATCGCCAATGAAAATATTTAAGTGGTTTTAAAAAAATTGCAATTCGCCAGGATTTTCCACAGACTTCTAGCGATTACAAAAGATTCGCCAATAGGGATTATTTTTTTCACGAAAAACAAAAAAAATTACCTCTAAAATTAATATTTTTTTTGGGAATAATGAAAGATTCGCAAGAATTTTACAGCTTCTCCAACGGGGGGGTTTCTTAAAGTTTTCTCTAAGTTCAAGTGGAGCACTGGAGCAGTGAGAATTTTGGAACTATTGAAACAAAAGGTGATAGAGCAACCTATTCTAGCCCTCCCAAATTTCAATAAGGTGTTTCAGGTGGATTGTGATGCTAGTGGTTGTGCCATTGGAGTAGTGTTGAGCCAAGAAGGTAAGCCCATTGCCTATTTCAGTGAAAAGTTAAATGATGTCAAGAAAAAGTATATTGTATATGATCAAGAATTTTATATAATAGTTCAAGCACTAAAGAAGTGGAGGCATTATCTATTTCCAAAGGAATTTGTTTTGTATACTAATCATCAAGCATTAAAGTATCTGAATAGTCTAGGAAAATTAAATCAGAGGCATATGAAATGGGTAGAATTTTTGTAGAGCTATACCTTTGTTCTAAAGCATAGGAGTGGGAGGTCAAATAGGGTTGCAGATGCCTTAAGTAGGAGGTAGAAATTGATGACAGAGATGTAGATTGAAGTGGTTGGGTTCAATGGACTCAAAACATTATATCCAGAAGATCCTGATTTTGTAGAGGCTTGAAAAGCTTGCAAGGAGCCTATTACAGTGGACAAGACAAGGTGGCTAGATTTCATAATTCAGGATGGCATGTTGTTTAAGGGAAGCCAATTGAGTATTCCAAGGAGTTCCATGAGGGAGAACCTGATTAAGGAGAATCACAGTGGAGGAATGGTAGGATATTTTGGTTGAGATAAGACCATTGCCATTATCAGTGAGCATTATTATTGGCCTCAGTTGTCATAGGATTTAAATAAGTATGCATAGAGTTGCAGGGTATGTTAGATGGCTAAAGGAGTGAGCCAAAATACAAGGTTATATCAGCCCTTACCTGTACCAGAGAGGCCGTGGGAGGATATAAGTATGGATTTTTTTCTTGGTTTTCCAAGGATAGAGATGGAATGATTCAGTATTTGTGGTGGTTGACAGGTTTTATAAAATAACAAATTTCATTCTGTGTCAAAAGACCCATGATGCAGTCCACATTGTTGACTTGTTCTTCAAAAAGGTGGTGCATCTGCATGGTATGCCAAAGCGTATTGTCTCATATTGTGATACCAAATTTGTGGGATACTTTTGGAGGACCTTGTGGAAGAAGTTGAGAATAAAGTTGAAGTTTAGTTCTACACACCATCTACAAAAAAATGGGAAGACGAAGGTTGTGAACAAGAGTCTGGGTAACCTACTTAGATGCTTGGTAGGAGATAAACCCAAGAGATGGGACTTGATCTTACCCCAGGCACAATTTGCTTACAACAATTCTATCAACAAAAGCACTGGTAGATCACCATTCCAGATTGTGTATGGAGGCAGCCCCATAACAACTCTAGAATTAAGGAAGATGGACCAAGAGAAGAAGATAAGTTTGAAGCCAAAGATTTTGTAGAGCACATCAAGGATATACATGAGAAGGTAAGAGAACATATTAACAAGATGAATATGTAGTATAAGGCCAAGGCAGATCAAAAAGGGAGGAATAAGGAGTTTCATATTGGTGATGAAGTAATGGTTCACTTGAGGAAAGAAAGGTTTCCAGTGGGAATCTATAACGAATTGAAGATGAAGAAATTCAATCACTACTAGATTTTGAAGAAGCATGATTTAGGGAATGCATATGAAGTAGAGTTTCCAGATGGAATCAACATTTCCCCTGCGTTCAACATTTCAGATTTGAAAGAGTATCATGAAGGTGGCACAGAGGATGCACCAGCAATAGGGCAGTATGACATTCCAACACCTACTTTAGAGAAGGAGGATATTGAAGCAATCCTGGATAGTCGTGTGGGAAGGAGAACCAAAAATAGTCAGTATGAAGAATATCTTATTAAATGGAGAGGAAGGCCTGTGGAAGATTCATCCTATCTATCTAAGGAGGAAGTTGACCATTTGGGTTTTCCTCAACCATCTAAAATATGACGGGGTCACTTCTCAAACTACCCTGGGTGTCTGATGCAGGAGCATCTAGTGGTGTAAGGGCAATCTTGCATCACCCAAAAAAGAGTTTCATTTCATGTTGGTAGTTTCTTAGTTGTTTTTGCATTTCTGGATACCCTTTTTGTCATAATGTATTTCCCAACTTATGGTTTTGTTTTTCTATTCCTAGGTTGAAAGATACTACAGTTTGTCTCCCATAATTGCACCTGAAAACCTTCCAGGTCAGATTTGAGGCACTAAACGGTCCCGAAATGGCCCCAAAACTTGTCAAAATCGACATCAGTGATTTCGAGCACATTCTTGACTCTGAGACCTTTCTAATGGTTCAAATGGTTTGAAAAACGGAGTCCCAGATCCAAAGTTATGGCTCTCAGAAGTTGGCACACTTTCTAGAAGATACTAATTTTTGAATGTACTTTTGAAATTTGAATTTCAAGCTGTAATTTTTGGCACCAGACCACCAAAAACTCAAATTTGAATGTTGTTTTGGCTCCAAACTAAAAAGGGAGCTCTATTGATGGGCGGGTTTCTAATTTTTGTGTAGCTTTTTGGGGACAAGTTCGCATACTGCGAAAAGGGCTTTTTCTATAATTTTGTAATTTGCATATTTCTAGAACTTGAGGATATCAGATCGTCTACATGTAAGAAGATCATTTTCAGAATAAAAAATAACATTCTCTTTTTGGTGTGTTAATTTTTTGCGTCTCAGATTGCACCCTCGTTAATAATCCTTAGCTGACTTCTTTTGCTTACATTTAGGAGTGATAGCTGACAACTTAGAGACCTCAAAGGCTTTAGCATAATCCGAGATTAGCAAAATAAGACCCACATGCAACACCATATTCTTAGGGTTCCTTTTGTGGTCCTTCAAACCACACTCCAGAGAGGCCAAGAGATTAAAAGGAAAATAAATTTTCTTATGGTGAAAATAGTTAAGGAGAACAAAATGGTAGGCATTAATAGCATAAAAATGACCTTCAAGAGTTACATACCTCATTAATTAATCTGCTACATCCCCCTAGAGAGCTTTAAGAGAGAAACCCTGGTACCCTTCACTTTTCACCGTCTTCAGATCTTTCTCTTTATTTCCCTCAAAAAAAATCTCCATGGAAGCCTTAGATTCTTTCTTGTCCCTGTACACCTTCTTCCCTTCTGTAGAGAGACTAGTAATATTAGCAATAAAATGCTCATTAACATCAAACTCGGTATCTCCCAGTTTCAAAACCCTATTGTTCTAACCCTTAGCAAACAAGGCTATAGCCTGCAGGTTGCTACCATGCAACCTTTCCAAATAAGGCGTAAGCCCACCTTCCTCCAAGATACCCCACACCTCCTTTTTCTTAAAAGTATCACAGGAGAAAGGTTTCACATGATTTTTATCACCTCCCATGGCCCCAAACTTAGCAGAACTTAGAAGCTTTAGGACCTTGTAGACAATAAGAAGAATTCTCAAGAAGGAGAACCAAAAAATTCCCAGAATTCGTCTGGAAATGGTATTATGGCAGAGAGGAATTATGAACCTAGGGCACTACCCCATACGGAGATCAAAGGAAGTACCTATGGAACCCCAATCCGAGTACCTACAAAACACAAGAAACAAACACATTATTAGATCAAATGCAAGTAAGAATCAATATTCCCCATGAAATCCATTAACAATACTCAAACTAGGAAATAAAATGAAGAACACAATAAGAAAGCAATGAAATCCTAATTAAGCATGCAAACTCTTGATCCCATGGGGGAATTGGTACCAATTTGATGTGAAAATTGGCCCTTTCCCAACTCCTATGATGCAATGTTGATGAGCGATCCACTTTGTTGAAGATTCAATTGAGCTCCATGATGAAAAATCTGCATAACCTAGCTAAGACTTTGATAAAATTGATGGAAATAGATATGCTCAAAGATAAAAATTGATTATAGTAAACTTGCTCAAATTGTGCATGATCAAATGAAGAGATAAACCTCTTATTTATAGAAAGAAAAGATGGAGGAATAATCAAAATAAAGCAATGTGGGATCATTCAACACCCAATGGGCAAGTGCCACTTGTCAAGATGTGAATGGGCAAAGGATGTGCACATTTTGATGAATGTGCCCATAAATGTAATTAGGTGGAATTTAAAAATAGTGAAATGACATGTAAAGGGGGAAAAAGAATGACTTAAATGCCACTTGGTTCAATGCACAAGGACATGCAAGAAGGAAAGAATGTCTTGTTGGAAGGGAAAATCCACTTGGAGGGATTTCAAATTTGGAGGAATATTCCCCTAAAGATGCCAAGTTGAAAGAAAATAGGGATTTAATAAATCCATTAATGTATTTTCATGTGCAAGTGGCAAAAGCTAGAGGATGGGACATGGAAAAAGATTAAATTAATCAAGGTTTAATTAATTTAATGAGGGATTAGATGATGTGACCAACTGATTTAGATTTATGGGTTGATTTAAATCAAAAGATGAGAAGAATGTGATTTAGATTTAATTAAATAAATGATTTGATTTATTTAACTAAAGGGGATGATGTTAGATTAAATTAAACAAGGTTTAATTTATTTAATTTAATAAGATGACTTTGAAGATTTAATAAAATAAAATGAATTATTTAATTAAATAGAGACCTAGGGTTTATTAAATCAGGGTGATTAATTTAATTACCAAAAGAGAGACTTAATCAGATAAATAATGATTTATTTAATTAAGGGACAAAGAGTGATGATAAGCTGAGAAGGTGGTTCAGGTTGAAATGATGTTAGTAATCAGGATCAAGTGTGTAATGCCAATCAATATATTTTATGTGTCTACATTTTTCCTCTCTTTGAAGTGATGCACTTGTTGCATTGGTTCAAAGAATAAACATGTCTCGATCAAAAGCCAAAAAAATTCCAATTTCAAAATTTTCCCCATTGCTGCCCTAGTGAGAGAAAACATGCTGACATACTGCCCCTTGAGAGATCAGACGAAAAATTCAGCGTTTTGGGTGATCTTGCGAAAAAAGAGGACAAGGTGTCCAATGGGTCAAAAAAGGCTCCAAGATGCCAAAAAATGGGATAAAATGCAAAAAACAGTGTGAAACGGTCCTTGGTTGGGTGAAAATAGGATCGGGGGACCAAAACCCTAGCAGAATGGCTAAATGGGGTAAAAAAACCATAATTTTTAGACTTAAATAGGCCTTGAGTGACCACTTCCAATTCATTTTCACATTAAGCCTTTAGAGATTTTGCAATTTTGAGCTCTGACCCCTCCGCGAGATGGCACAATGACAACTTCCCCGACACATTTTTGATAGAGTACGGATACACCAGAGGCTTCCTAGCATTGGATCACTGGTGAGTCAACTTGACCCGACTTTGTTTCTCAATTTTCATGTGCATTTATTAGGCTAGGAAACTTAACTTTTAGGAGAGGTCCTGTATTGCACCGTTGGAAAGTTTAAATCAACATTGTGCAGACTCAAACTGCGTCGCAGTTGCGAGTAGTGATGTCATGGCGTAGTTTGGAATTAGGGTTTAAATTTTAAACCCAGCCGCAAATGTGAAGAGCATCATAGTGGTCCTTTTTGCAATTTAGGTTTAGGTCAAATCAGGCTGCATATTCAAGCTATGACGCCACGGTAGAGTTTGAGGGTCAAACACTCCTAGCGGTGCAGTTTGAAACTTTCAAACTACACCACACCCACAAACAACGACGCTTAAGCTATTTCGGGTACATCGAGACAAGTCAAGATCATGATTTTTTGATGATTTTTAATGTAGCGACTTTCCTAATGCAGGAGGAGGCGATGATACTTTACTCACGCGAGCATACGTCTCGGGATATTTTCGATGTTTTGGGTGATATGCCCGAGTGACAATAGGAGCACCTAGGGGCGATCAAACTTTGGTATATTGCCAATGAATTGCCAATGAGGAAACACTTGGGGATGATGATGACACTTGCTGAGAGGTGGCACAGCGAGACATCCTCCTTCCACCTTCTGACATGCGAGGCCACAGTCACACTACAGGACGTGTGGAAGATACTCCAATTTCCCATCTATGGAGAGTGCATGATTTACGATGTGGATGCCAGGAGGGAGGCCTACTATGACATTATGGGCCTTGATGAGATTGTTTTCTGTGAGGGTCAGATTGAGTTAGAGCTATAGGCTCTCTATGTCACCCTTCCACCTTGTTACAACAACCATTATATCAAGTTTTATGGCCTCACTATATAGGGATCTTCATGAGTTTTCCTACCTTGATGGCTGAGCACTTGGGGCTGGTGTCACAATCCTACACATCTAGGCTTGGGAGCACATTTTTGTGCTTCTTCTGAGGGTTATTCCAGTTACTATGAAGCCAAATGATCTAGTTGTTTGGCAATACCATGGAGGTGTTTCCTTCACACATACAAGACAACACAAGATTACTCATTGGAGGAGAGTTCCAAATGACATGTCTGTCTTCACATGGCGGCCATATCTTGGATGGCCTACATGGTTTGATGATGTGCAACAAATTTTCTTTGCTCGCCAGGATAGATTGATGTAGGGTAGGGAGCACACGATGCTCAAGATGTACCTACCAAGCAGGGTTCGAGGTAGTTTGGAAAGCCATAGGATAGGCCAGATGATTAGTATGTGGCCATTTTTGCATGAACGACGAGCTAGAGCTCCTGAGGTCGTTATATACCTACACATGAGGTAATGCAGAGTTTTATGCAGTTGGTGGCTAGACCATGGCCATATGACCAGGGTCAGGTAGATGTAGGAACGACGCAGGCATACAAAGATTGGTTTTAGCCACCCCTTAAACTTACAGTGCTAGGGATACCATCTGCTCGATGCAAAGCTAGAGGTAGGGGAGCAGAACGGGGTCGAGGGGACAAAGACGAGGACTAAGGAGGGGGAGGACCACCACCGCGTTAGCCAGATCAAGATAGGGGGCCCCAGGATCAGCCACTCCCAGATCCACAGGTGGGTGAGTAGAGACATGATTAGGACCCAGGACATCATGCTAGGGTTTAGATGCCACCTAGGGATGGGGGCCATGATCAACCACCCATGTAACCACCCCTACAGCTAGACCGCAGAGATGGTCATATCCTTTAGCTTTAGGCATAGATATAGGTTCTTACGATTGAGAGAGATCAGCTACGAGCAGAGCGGGACCAAGCGGTCTAGCAGAGATAGGCTGTAGAGCTGCAGGTAGTAGCAGAGATGGGTAGATGACAACAAATTGAGAGTATTTCAGCATCCTCCTCCTAGAGCATGGTATCACTTTGATCATATAGGGAGGCTATCTAGAAGGCCAATTATTATAGGTTGCATTATTATTAGGCCGTGCCGAGACCAACCCAAGTGGAAAAATTTTCATAGAGGATGGGCCATAGACCTGCAGAGGATCACAGAGAGAGAGCAGGTGGCGAGGGAAGCAACCAAAAGGGCTAGCCTTCATTTTGATTTAGAGACATGATTCTTTTTGTGCCCCATGGGCTCGTTTTTGATAGCCCCATGGGCCATTGTACACTATTGACATACACATGTACATTGATCCAATTCTTTTGTACCATGATAGTGTAGACTTTGATGATATATATGATATGAGATGACGTTGATTCGATGTGATGTCTTCTATTCTATTTATGCATTATGGATGAATTTTATTTTCTATATGCTATGTAATGCAATGGTGCTATGCTATTCTATATGATGTTTACGTGATGATAATGCTATGTGATGTATGAATTTATGATGCAATGCAATAATGTACCTTATATTTTATGTGATGATGCAAATGTGATGAGATGTTTTCTTTTTTGATATCTTTTCTATTATGATATGATGATGCAAAATGCAATGATTATGCGACTAACAGATCTATATTATGCCCCTAATGGATGATGCTGAATTTATTTCTTTTCATTATATTTTCTCACGCATTATATGGTGATGTGCTTATATGATGCTTATGTCATGCAAATGAATGATGCTTATATATTCTATGGATATTTTGATGATATGATATGAGATGATGAATGCAAATGATGTGATGATGATGATGTGTGATGTTTTATGCAAAAAATGGATGTTATGAGCTAATAATGCATATGAGATGATTGCTTTTATGATTATATAATGGATGCATATGTATGGTTTATGAGATGTTTAGAATTTAGCCAATCTATATTATGCAATGATGGAAATGCCATGCATGTGATATGATTTAATATTTCCTATATGATATGCAGTATGCTGACGGTTTGTGGATGCAGGATGGATGTGTTAATGATTTTTTTTTATTAACTGTCATGGTACTATGTTAGCGTGAAAGAAGATAGAAGAAAGAAAGAGATTCCAACAAGACATGAGATGATGAAGATGATGATGATTTTGCCGAGGAGTTGGGATTTTCAAAGGGCCAATTACCTTATGTTTGATAACACACATAGGTACGATGCATCAAGGTATTAAGAACTAGGATGGCATTGCACCTAGTGTGATGGAATTTGAATCAACAATCAGATAGGAGTATTCTTGTTCACACCTGGCATACAAAACCTTATTCAAAATGTAGTTCAAATATTTCAAACATCTCAAACCAAAACATAGAAAAGCAAGTCTTCCTATGTTGTCAACAAGATATCTAAAACACCCTCCCTACACCTAAACAAAGCACACATATCCAAGGTTATATTACAAGGATATCCAACAAGCATAGTAGATAAAATATAATGATCATTGCCCCATTCCTATCTCTCTAAATCCTTCATTTTGATATCATTGAGAGGTCCTTGGAATGAGCGCAATAAGATAAGTCAAAAGAGAAAGATAAAGTAAACAAAAAAGTTGATGTTCTTCAATACCACTAGCCAGGACTAAAGTGTGGTGATGCCTGATGTTGATGTCCATTGTAGGAAGCATGCATCCTAGGACATGATGATATCAGATGATTAATATAGGACTGATTGGATGATAGGCTATTGACACAAATAGTTGATCAACTTTTTTACATACTAACCTAGTCTTGAGACTTTTGATGCTTGAGTTTTCACTTTTGAACCAGTAGACTTGTTTTTGACTATTTCACCAAAGGTTGAGGATGACGATTGACTTATTATGAGTGACTTGTTTATTTTGAGTGAAATCAGGATGAGATGGATGGATTTTTTAGGTTTTTTCAATGTTTTTGGAGTTTTTGAAATATTTTGAGGCTATTTTTGGTATTTTCAAGATTTTACAAATGTTTTGATTTTCAAGTTTTTCAATGTTTTGGGGTTTTATGAGATTTTAACCAAGACTAACCTAAATAATTATTCTAGGGGCCTCAGGGGTTGATCAATAGATTAGCCTTGCCTACGCTATACACGTAGAGACCACGTAGTTCGACTGGAAAATACTTGGTTATTGATGAGATATGATCAAATGGACTACCAATTTATTATGACAGACTCCTAAATTATTGACCTAAGTGTCTCAGGGGATGATCATAGATCAACCTTGCCTACATTCAAGGCTAAGAGACTTGTAGTTTGACAAGACGACTCTATTTTTGACTTTTTGATTTAATTTTGACTTGTTTTTGGATTTTGATATGTTTTGAATGTTTGGGATTTTCTGATTTTATGAGTGTTTTGAATTTTCTGATTTTGGGATCTCAAGAACATACATGAATCCAATTTAATGAGAACATGCCCCCAACATGATGCAATAGACTACTCCAATAAAGGCAGGAAAAACTGACTTTAAGGGTGGGACAAGTAGTACTATGAGGCATCATAGCATGAATGTAGGACCAAGCTATGATGTGGACGCGACAAATGGGGGATGGATGAAGATATGGAATGTGATGGAAGCATAATGAATGGATGATGTAGAACAAGCCATAAAGATCCTGGTGGATGGAAAGTGCTTATTTACACAAGGTTCCTATTTGCTAGGCTTTCACTAAGGTACTTTCCCAAAGTGCCACCGAAGTGGTTTTCACTAGAGGACAATTTTTCTCTTTACTATTTTTGATCCTTTTTTTTTTTTTTTGGATTTTTGCTTTTTTTAAAATTTTTTTTGTTGTCACCAAGACACCTGTTTGCCAATTTTTCATCAGGGTGACCATTTTTTCAGGATATTTTCTAATTTTTATTTTTATTTTTTGGTTCTATACTTGAAAAGATTAGGCATAAATTTTTTTGAGATGGGAGTTGTTGATGGGCTCTTGCAAAGGCTTGCCTTTAGGTGTTGATAACTAATATACCCCTGACTTGTAGCTTGTTGTGATGATAAATGGTCCCAACTAGTTGGGTTTAAATTTTCCTTTGCCATTTGGGTTTGGAATGTTCTTTTGATTCTCCTTTAGCTAAAGTTCTCCAACTTGCAATGTTTGACTCCTGATCTTCTTGTTATAGCTCCTCTTGAGTTGGTTATGATAGACTTGTAAATGGTTTAAGGCATCCATACGCTACTCATCTAGCAGCTCTAGCTCATTCAATCTTCATACTTGATATTCTTCATCCGTGATGAGGTTTTATAGTGATATTCTCAGTGATAGAAGCTTGATCTCAATGGGTAATATGACTTCTAATCCATAGACTAGGGAGTAGGGGGTGGCACCTGTTGGTGTGCGGATGCTGGTTCGATAGGCCCAGAGGGTAGGATTTAGCTGTAGATTCCAGTCACGACCTACGTCATTGATGATCGTTTTGAGGATTTCCAAAATGGTTTTATTGTCGGCTTTTGCTTGGCCATTGCCTTGGGGATAATATGGAGTGGAAAAGTGATGTTGGATTTTGAATTTTTTGCATAGGTCACAAACATCCCGATTCTTGAATGGTGTCCCATTATCTGAGATAATAGCTTGGGGAACACCATAGCAACATATTAAGTAGTTTAGGATAAACTTTGATATATACTTTCTAGTGATGTATGTCATGGGGATGGCTTCCACCCACTTGGTGAAGTACTTAGTGGTGGTAATGATAAACTTGTGGCCACTGGATGAGGTGGGGGTATTTTTCCAATGAGATCAAGCCCTCACTGTGAAAAGGGCCATGGTGTGACAATAGGATGGAGTTCTTGAGCTGGTGCATGAATGAGGTCCCCATGCTGCTGACATTGTAGACACCTTCTGACATAGTCATGTGCTTCTCTTTCCATAGTAGGACAATAGTACCCCATCCTCAGCAATTTCTTGGCCAAGGTCATTCCACTTGAGTGTGATCCACAAATACCATTATGTACCTTAGTTAAGGCGGTCAACGCTTCCTCAACGTTCAAGCAACGTAATAGGGTTCCTTCTATGCTCCTACATTAAAGGGTATTTCCTAGGATGACAAACTAGGATGCTTTATTAACAAAGGTTTTCTTAAGGTTTGAGGTTAAGTCAGCTGGTAGGACTCCTATTCTCAAATAAGTGTATATGTCATGGTACTAAGGATCACTAGGTCCAATGATTTCCCACACAAATTCTAACTCACGTACCTTGAATGCAGACATGAGAAGTTGCTCTACTAGGAATTCATGCTTTGGTACATTGCGAGGGATATCCAATAGGGATCCAATTGTTGCCATGGTGTCCGTTGCTCTGTTGTTTGTTCTAGGTATCTGCTCGAATGTGATCTCAATGAAGGATTCCTTAAGACTTTCCACCAATTTCTTGTATGGAGTTAGCTTGTCGTCCTTAGTCTGGTACTCATCATTCACTTGATTGATTATTAGTTGTGAATCCCCATACAGCTTGAGAGCCATGATATGCCACTACATTGATATTTTGAGTCTTATGGTTAAAGCGTCATATTCTGCTATATTGTTTGTGCATGGAAATGCCAACTTGTAAGATCTTGGTATGCAATCTCCCCGTGGAGTGATGAAAAAGACCTTGGCTCTTGATCCATGCCATGTGTAGGAACCATCAAAGTACAACTTCCAGTGGTCTGCTATGCTCAAGTTGAAGATGGATTCATCTAGGAATTCTGAAATTAGTGGATTCTCTAAATACATTGGTGCTTCTACCAATTGGTCTACAATAGCTTTCCCTTTGATGGCCTTATGTTCCACGTACTCAATGTCATATTCTGATAGGATCATGACCCACTTGGCCATCCTTCCTGTGAGCACTACCTTGGAGAGAAGATACTTGAGCGGGTTGATCTTGGAATGAGTTTGATTTTGTGTATCAACATGTAGTGTCTTAACTTATGTGAGGCAAAGACCACTACTAGACAAGATTTTTTGATGAAGGAATAATTTAACTCATGCCCTACCATGGTTTGGCTGATATAGTAGATGGCCCTCTCTATTCCATTTTCATTGTGCTAAGCTAGGAGAGAACCGAGAGCTGCTATTATTACTGATATGTAGAGGATTAAGGGATTTCCTGGTATTGGTGGCATAAGCACTAGAGGTGTGAGCAAATATTCTTTGATTTTGTTAAATGCCTAATCACACTTGTCATCCCATTTGTATGCCACCCCCTTGTAGAGTAGGTGAGAATATGGTATTGATTTATCCACTAATTGAGCTATGAACTGACAGATTGACTAGAGCCTACCTACCGTGTAGGCCTCTTAATTGTTTCAATGTCTTAAGTGCTTCCATCTCGAGGATTTCCTTTACCTTAGCGGGATCTATTTCAATTCCTCTCATAGAAATGATGTATCCCAATAGTTTCCCTGATTGTACGCTGAAGACACACTTCTTTGGATTAAGGCGGACCTTGTATTCCTCCAGTATTTCAAAGAGGGCACTTAATGTTGCTATGTGGTCCTTTCTCTTTTTGGATTTCACCAATATGTCATCGAAATAATATTCCATAGTCTTATGGATCATTTCATGAAATATTAAGGTCATGGCTCTCTGATATGTTGCTCCAACATTCTTTAGGCCAAATGGCACCATGTTCCAACAATATGTCCCCCATGGAAAAGTAAAAGCTATTTTATGTTGATCTTCTTTGGCTATCATGATTTTGTTATACCTAGAGAATCCATCCATCTCATGTCCCATGGTCATGTCTACAATCATATCAATGTTGGGAAGCAGGAAGTCATCTTTAGGACATGCCTTGTGTAGGTCTCTGAAATCTGTGCATATACAAATGCCCCCGTCGGGCTTTGAAATAGGAACCAAATTTGATACCCACTCTGGATAGTCATTGGTCATATGAACCCTATGTCAAGTAGCTTCTTTAATTCCATTTTGACTAACAAGGCTATTTGGGGATGCATTTTTCTGAGCTTTTTTTTTGACAGGCTTTGCTTCAGGGTAAAATGCTAGATGGTGGACCACAATCTCTAGATCAAGCCCGAGCATGTCGACATAGCTCCACGCAAAGTTGAATTTTCTCTCCCTTAAGAAGGAAGCTAGGAGCTCTTGTTCTTCTGACATCAATGATTCAACATAAAATGTGATATGTGGAGTTTCCGCTAATCCTAAGTTGACTAGGTTGCACTTCTTAGCTAGAACAACTGACTTTTTCTAATGTAGAGATTTGAGAGGAAGATTGAATCCTTCATCCTTGAGCACCTCAGAGAGGTTTTCAC
Source organism: Sequoia sempervirens (assembly GCA_007258455.2). Taxonomy (NCBI): domain Eukaryota; kingdom Viridiplantae; phylum Streptophyta; class Pinopsida; order Cupressales; family Cupressaceae; genus Sequoia; species Sequoia sempervirens. The sequence goes on from VDFB02353223.1 coordinate 72,388, forward strand.
CATTAGATACATCCTTTCTTTTTACTATTTTTGGGTTAGAGAGTGCCATAGTGTGGTTTTCACTCAAAGAGCTTGAGATTATTCTCAAATTTTCACTTTTGCGACTAAAGGATTCAATTGTTCCTTTGTAGTAATCTTATGTGTCTAGAATGATATCAAACCCAACATTGTGATCTCTACATGGCACCGTGTCTCGCAGTCCCATGAATTCCAAGAGCGCCTCATAGTTTTTGAAAGTGTCTAGAACTGATAGTCCTCGTTGGTTGTAATTAATGAGCTTGGAGTAGACTAGGTTGATTTCATGGGTTTGACTGGTTGATTCAAATGACAGGGTACTAATCATGAGAAGGGTGGTGTCATCAAAAAGCATGGGTAAGTCGACCATGGTATCCTCATCATCACTGCTACTACAGATGTCAGTTATGAAGTTTCCTATGACTTGACTTGTGGATAACTGAAGAGTGGTTGCAGATTGCTAAGGAGTTTTGACTTTTCTAACCAAGGGATTTCGGCCACGTATGGTTATACTCGGAGGGGTACATCCGAGACCAAGATTTCTCATTTGTGTCTCAGGAATGATGGGTACTAGAAGTTCATTATCATTCTGTCCAAGCCTCTGGTTTCTATCATATCCCATGGTGAGCATCATTTGTATGCCTTTACTAGTATCATCCATAGGTAGATCAACTTCCAGTCTATTGTGAAGGAGATGGGATGGGTACTCTTCTTTTACTTCCCAACTGAGATCTCCCCAAGGTTTGAAGCTGGATGGGCCTATTGTGAAGGTTTGGAATAAGGAAGCATCATTTGATTGTGGTCGTCCTCGTGACCTAGGAGATTATGGTAACTCTCCTACCAAAAAAACATTTTTTGGAATTGCATAGTTTCCACACCCATTGTCTTGGATAATGAACTTGATATTGGAAATGGCAGGGATGGCGGGTTTCTTTTTCACAAAAGTGGAGGCAAGAGTAGTTGGACCAATGTTTGGAGTTGATGGGCCTCATCATTCTTTGGCACTTGGGGGATTTTGTAATATTTTGTTTCTAGGCTTTTGCAGTAAGAAAAGGGTTCAAGATCCCCATGGATAGTGACCTCTTGGCCTTGGTATGCAATTTTGACACATTAGTGGAAGGTTGATGCTACTTCTTGCATTCCATGGATCCATGGACGCCCCAGGAGAATATTGTAAGGAAAATCAAGGTCAAGGACCTGACAGTTGGTTTCCATAATTGCTGGCCCTACTTGAATAGGGTTTTGGATAATGCCCTAAGACACTCTTTCTTGATCATCATAAGCCCTGATGGTTATCCCTTTTCCTTTTTCAATGGAGTCTTATGAGATTCCCAAATTTTTTATGAACTTAAGGGAACAAATGTTTAGACTTGCACTCCCATCCACCAAGACTCTTAACTTTATTTTTATGGACCAGGGCTTTAAGGTGGAGAGTGTGATTATGAGATGGTTGTGTAGGGAAGTCCTAGTCGAAGAATGTGAGGAGGTTTGGGGTGGTGATATTTCTGACCATAGCTTGGAATTGGTTAGCATCTAGATCCTTGGAGACTATGGACGAAGCCAATGCTTGCTCAAGGATTTTTCTATGGGTAGGAGATATCTTTAGCAACTCCATGATGGAGATCTTATTGGGTGTTTTTGTCAGTTGGTTGAGGACATTGTAGCCATGGGGAACAAATCTTGGATTTGAGATGGTTTCCCTAGGAGGTTGTGATGGTCCAACAATGGTGACCTTTCCATCGCGTGTGGTGACACCATAATCAACATTGGCTCCCTTAATGTTAATTATGGGGACATATTCCTCAAGTGTTGCAACAACATGTTCATACACATGGCTCACATTCTTGTATTTTCATTTGCCTTTATCATTGTTTCCCTTGTTATGGTCAGGCATCAAATTTGTGTAAATCTTGAGATTTTGGTTTCCTGTTGGTTGTTCCATATTTATGATTTTGTTGTCAATGAGGTCTTGGATCAAGTTTTTCAACCTCATGCAACTGGAAGTTGTGTGTCCCTTGATCTTGTGGAAGTCACAAAGGTGATTTTCATTATACCACGACAGTTTCACCAAGGGATCTTGATAGTTCTCATAGGTGGGGATTGTGATGTGTTTTTCCTCGACCAGTCTCTTCATGATGGATTCAACTGATTCCCCAAGGGCTGTGTACTTCTGCTTGGGGGAGTTTTTTTTTCGTTGTGGTGGCCCCCTTTAATTGTTCACATTGTTGATTGTTTGATTTCTTGGTAGGTAAGTCACAGTGTTAGCTTGCCGATGGTTTTGATTGTTGTTTTGGGGTTGTTGCTAGGCTATTGGTGTGTTTTGTTGAGGAGCACTGATGAAAAATTTGGCGTCAAAAACACCATCATTGGAAATGTTTCTATTTTTTTTCCCATGTGTGAGGTTTGTGGTTATAGATGGTGGATGGGCAATTTTTTTGCTGTTCAGGATATGCGGGTGACCCTCCTTGTGCAATAAGGGCTTGTTCGATGTTAAGCGCCTTGGAGATTAGTTGGTCGTATGTGGTGATACCTTGCACCTTGAGATGGAATGCCAAGATTCCTTCGAGATTAGAGATGATAGTACAAACTTGTTGTTTTTCAGGCATGACCCATTTGCTCCTATTGGCCTTGGATCACCATCGTTGTAGAAAGGAAGTGAATGATTCATTCTTACCTTGTTTAAGAGCTGATAGTTCCTCTAGACTGACATCCATACCGATATTGAAGGCGTAATTTTTTATGAATGCATCTACTATTCCTTGGAACTTTTTGATGCTAGGAGGAAGGTGAGAGAACCACTCCATGACTTGGCCAACCAAACTTCTAGGAAATAGCCGCATCAGATATGTATTGTCAAATGCAACTTCCATGCAATGCACTTGGAATTCCCTGATGTGATCTTTAGGGTTTCCTGTCCCATGGTATTTGTCAAATTTAGGGATTTCAAATCCCTTTGGGAACAATTTCATTGCAAGGCTCTTGTCAAATGGATAAGGACACAAGTTGCTGGGTGTTTTTGTGGTTTTCCTTGACTGAAGATCAAGCACCTGCTGCGAGAGTATTTTGATTTGCATTGTCACGTCATCTTGTGGATTGGGGGGTGGAGTGAATGTGTTCAGAAGTGGTGGAGGTGTTGGAGGGATGGGTGGATTGATTGGTGTGTTGGTGGATGGTGTTTGCATGTGTTTCTACACCAAATATGCTTGTAACTGTTTGCTAGGTTTGCTGTTGTTGTTGCACCAACAATGCTTATTGTTGGGCTGCTAGTTGAGCTGCTTCTTGTTATTCTTGGTATTGCTTCAATGCTTGATGGTATGCTTGTTGTTGTGTGAGATACTGTGCTTGTGCTTGTGCTTGAGCTTGAGCCTTTTGGGTAGCCTGTGTGGCCTAAAACAACTTGTGCAACTTGAGCGGCTTGCGTAGCTTGGGAAACTTGAATGGCCTACTATTGTTGTAATAAGGCTTGGGCTTGAGCATATTGCTGATCTTGTTGTGCTTGTTGTGCTTGTAGTGTAGCTTGGGCTACTTGAGTGGCTTGAGTGGCTTGGAGAGCAGCTAGCTGTGCATCTTGCTAATTTTGCATTTGCTGAAGTTCTTTTTGGTAAGCAGCTTGCTGAGCTACTTGCAACACAATGTTGTATTGGTGTAGTGTGTTTGATTTTGGTGGTGGTGGTGGCAGATTCAGAATGGTGTTCATGATGAGAGGTACTATTGTATTGATGATTGGGATTTGTGTAGTGGATGGTGCAATCGATATGCTCGGTCCTTGAGAGACCATGTTTTGAGGGATGATAGATGATGTGTTGGTTGCTTGTGTTATGGGGATGGTCACCATCTGTTGTTGTGATATCGATGGCAAGATGGGAGGATTTGGTATGATGCTTTTATTGATGATTGAGGGGTTGTTTTGAATGAGTGGTGGTAATGGAGGTAGCCCCAAACCAAGAGGTGATGCCGATGTTAATGGAAAGGGTGGAAGTGGTGGAAAAGTGAGTGGCATACTCCCTTGGGGAAATGATGAAAATTAAGGGTCAAAGATTCCCCCTAGTCTATATAAGTCACCTTCTCCTTGTGAGGTTATGGGGAGAGAGGTTTGAGGTGTTGCGTGAAATGATGATGATGGGTCATTGTGATCATGAAAGGTGAGGGGGACATATGGATGTAATGGATTTTGGGGAATGGATAGACCCAATATGGTGTTTGCATCCAAATCTTGATTATTCACAAGGGGGTGTGTTTGTAATTCATTGAGAAATGCACTCCCCTTGTTAACAATGGGTTGAGTTGGAGCAATGGATGATGCAATTTGGGGGATGGGTTGAGTGATGTTTTGAAATGGGGGTGTTGATGAAATGGAGAGTGTGGATGATGTTGGGAGTGTGAATGATATTGGGGGCATGACCCCAAGAGGTTGTTCCATAATGGTTCTGAAATCGTAATTGGAAGGGAGTTTAGCCCCTTGTTTTGCTAATTCAAGCATGTGTTGTGAGGGATGGAGCTTCATCATGATGTTGACAATTCCATGATTCTCAAGATTTTGAACCATCTCAGTGATCTCATCTTGAGTCATACCAAAAGCATTGTTTGTGAGGTCTTCCACTTGTCCTTCCTCTTGATGGTCTTGAGGGAGTGGAAGATTGATTGTGGGATTGCTTGATCCAAATAAATTAATTTCAGCACTGGTTTGACTTAGATCACTCGAAGTTGACGTTTCTTTGTTGGTTTCCATGTTCTTCTTGTGTTGCGATCTAGTTTGCACCATAAAATAGGGATCGATTTTCAAGAATTTAAGAGTTGAACCTCTAATTCTTTAGAATGATCTAACTTTAGGCACAAAATAGAAGATTTAGGATGATTTAAAGATCAAAGGGTGATAATGAGATATGCGAAAGATGGATGATTGGAACTCTTGAGAAATATTGAAGGAGATGTTAAACTTTAGGACTTTGATTTGATGTTTGATTTTGATTTGGATGGTGAAATCATAAACTCTAAGAGGTTAGATGTTGTCCTAGAGTAAATTTTTCCACAAGATGCTAATTTGACTAAGTGTGAGAAGAAGGATTCATCTAAACACACCTACCCAAACAAGATTATTTTTGATTGATTTGATTTTGATTTTGGATAATGAACTCCTAAACCCCAAGATGTTGGATATTATCAAGGGATAGATTTGTTCACAAGGTTTTGATAATTTGAATAAATGTGTGGAGAAGGATGCATCTACACACATCTAATCAAACAAGATTATTTGTATTTGATTTGATTTTTATTTTCCCAAAGTTTAACATGGAGGATTTTTTCAAGATTTTCAAGAGTTGATGGTGAAATGATTTGCCCTCCTAGCGCCAAATGTGGAACCCCAATCCTAGTACTTGCAAAACATAGGAAACAAACACATTATTATATCAAATGCAAGTAAGAATCAAGATTCCCCATGAAATCCTAATTAAGCATGCACAATTTTGATCCCATGGGGAAATTGGTGCCAATTTTATGTGAAAATTAGCCCTTTCCCAACTCCTATGATACAATGTTGATGAGCGATCCACTTTGTTGAAGATTCAATTGAGCTTCATGATGAAAAATATGCA
>VDFB02353224.1:0-15351 GCA_007258455.2 Sequoia sempervirens
TTATTTTATGGCTCCTTCCCCCCATCACTACCTCAGTTTTAAAAATCATATAATCCTAGTATGCCCCCTATTTTATATCATTTTTTACAAACATTATAGAATGTATATGTTATTACTTCTAGTTTTATGGAGGTCATTGTGGACCTTCAACATAATCCCTTTCTTATGATGTCATATCACATCCATTTCCACTTACATTTGTTGTCTTTTTTTTTTCTCTTTGACAACAAGGAAAATCCTACAATATATGTGCAATATTGCAATGCTACTCATAATGGTTATCTTTATGATGATCACACTCTTGTGAAAATTTTAGTTTTCACTCTTATGGACTATTCTCTTCTTAGTTTTTTTTACCTCATGGCTTCATTATGTCTTTTGATATTATTACAATAGCATTCATGAGCTAATTCTAGGTTCAGATTGACTTGGATGTTCATTTCATAGACCTCATCCATTGTAAACAATGACTGAGTGAATGTGTAACTATTTTTTTTCTAATATATTCTTGTAAATATGCACCATCACTTTCCTAGTGTTGAGATTCAACATTTCTTTATAGATATTCTCTAGCCAAAGATAATTTCAATGCTCCAATAATATACAAAATTTGTAGATCTTTGTGCCACATTATGAGAGTCTAAGAAATATATTTATGAAGTTATACATGTGCTTCATGATCCTACATTTTCCTCTTCTTATAATCCACTTTTTATAATCATAACTTTTCTTCTTCTAAATATCAAAATAAGCCTTATAAGAATAATTTTAAGAACAAGTATAGTAAGGATGAGCTACAAGATAATGTGAATAATCTTGTGCAATCTTTATCTTGTCATGTTTGTTCCTTGTTTTTTTTTTCTATTTTATTTAAACCTAAAACTAATGGCTCATTTACAAAGTTAACCAATTCATATTTAACCATGATGCAAAAATTTATATTAGATTTAACTTTCTTACATTACCTCTTACTCATCATTTTGGTACTTGTCTTACTCATCATTTTGATACTTGTCTTCCTCTCCCTCAAGGACATGATATTGTGATGTTTGTGAATATCATTAGGTTTCTGGACATGAGAGCCAAGGATCTGTGGTCTTAAAACAAAAAATAAAAGGTTTAATTGATTCTAATGTTATTTATGTTAACATATTAAATGATCAAGACAATAATTTGGTGTATCAACCAAACTAAAATTTATAGAGATGATTAATTATCTTCAACATCTTTAAGACATTAATTATCTTCCTTTTTTACACTTACTTTGCATTCTTATGAATTCTTTATCTTGTGATGGTATGTTAGTTTTTTTTGTCTGTTACACTTTTGTTTGGTTATGGTTTGATGCTTTATCATATCATGACTCAACTAATCTTCATGTTTTATTTATGGTTGATATAAAATTCAACATCATATCAAGTAAACACTAAAGACTCAAACATTGGAGCAGTGTGAAGCTAAGAATGTGAAAAGAAGAGAACAAATGAGACAAATTTATGAAATAAAATTTGAACATCATAGGTGAAGATATATTATCTTTGTCAATTGAATGAGATCATGAAACATCAATTCAAAGCGTGAATGAGAAGAATTTGAAAAAATAAAGACAATAGATGCAAAATATTTGTGCAATAAGAAAATTGAATCTCAGAGTTGAAGGTATGTTCTCTTTGTCATCTCAAAATGATATTAAACAATTTTTTCAATCAACAATTGAATTAACAACTATTGAAATAATCAATAATGATGTTATACCAATTGACCAATCTATTCAAAACATAATAAACATACCAAATATTGAAGATGGAAAATTTTGTCTAATGAAACAAACTTATGCAATGAAGCAAGTTTACCATTAAAAACAACTCTTAGAATTTTGTATAGAAAATTAAAGTTTTTAATTGAAATTAATAATAAAATTTTAAAACCAATGGTTGATAAGATTTCCAAACTTGTAAAAAAATACGAATAAAATATGATTTGTTTTAAACTTAAATGAAATAAAAGATGTCAATTGTTTGTTGAAATGATGAGAAATATCAAGTTTAAACTCGTAATGAAGATATTTGACTTAAGAGCATTGAATATTAATAATGAAAAAAATATTGTTAAAAATATGATGAATGCATATATAAGTATGGCATAATGTTACATAATGAGTAAAATATATCAACTATAGTAAATAATCAAACAAAAAAAATCATCTAATAAGAAAAACAAGTCAAACACTAAAAATAAGTAGAAAAACACTAATGAAAGTCATTGAAATAATTGAAGACCTAAATAAAAAAGAACCATGGACATTCTTTAGTAGATTGTCATGGGAAGATAAAGTTATAATTAACATTTTGAAATTTTTAATTTTATTTTTTATAAATATAGCATAAGAGTATCATTTAATCAAAAATATTGTAAAAAGAGAGTTAGTTATTGTAATCATAAACCACAATAAAAAAAATGATATAACTTAAACAATTTTTTCCTCCAAATTTGTAGAGATGTATTGTGAAATTAGAAGGTAATTTTTGAAATGATTTTTTTTATGTTAAATAAATCACACATAGAACTTGTTTTTGTAGACTACACATTAATTTTTCTAATCATTATGATGTTTATAATTATATATGCATAGTTTTGCATACAAAAAAGACTTTACATAAATGTATGATAAAATGTTTCACCTAGATCAAGAAGAGATTTTATTTCAAACATTTTATATGAAAGAGCATATGAATAATTATCTTACAAGAAATCATGTTTGGATGAAAAATTTGATAATTGTGGTGTCTTGGAATGTTTGAAAAATTATGTACACATGGAGAATACATATGCAATTGAAAATGAACAAGTTTTAAAAAATATATAATTAAGTAGCATACACCCTAAAAGATGATAAGGAGGCAAAAATGTGTGAATTAGTCAGTGAAAAATATCAATATATAAATCTATTTTTATTTTTTTGAGGAATAATGTCTGAGTATGAAAAATATATTCATAAAGTTTGGTGGTTGGAATTTAAATTCAAGTTATATAATGACAAATTTCCACTTGGTACCATCATTTCAATTATAGATTTTGTAGAGAATTATACACTACACCATAGAATGAGGTTCAATTGTAGTATTACAACTCCACTCAGGTTGCTACATTTGTACATATAACATTCATTCATGTACTCGGCAATATAGAGAAAGACAAAAAATATTGAGGGAGTATCATTTTTATATCGATGATAATCACATGCATTCTACAAAGTGTGTACAAGGTTGCTTTAGAATGTTTCATGGTAATTTGGTCAATAGGAGAATCACATTTGGTTAATATATCTTATGGTCAAATAATTGTGCATCACAATTAAGATTTCATAGATGTTATATTCATTGAGTAGGATACATAAGATGAGTGGCATTCATCATATACATAATTTTTTTGAGAGTAGGCATGGAAATGGTAGCGTGATGATATAGGAGCATCTATTAAAAGAGTCCTAGCATGAAAAGATTTGAATTACTAAGATAGTGTAAATTGATAGATGCGATATTTATCATCAAATGGTCTAACTATAATGGGTCAAGTTAATGAAGGTAAGTCTACATTTCGTAGTTTTTTTTGGTTAATAGATGAAGCTAACATTGCAAAATATAAGAGTTTTTATATATTAATAGGATTGAATGAGCTCTACAATTTTAGAAGCTCAAATACATATTTGTGGATTATTCATACAAGATATATGACATGATTTGATTTGTCATGAACAAATTTTGCTTATAATGAATGTGATTCAAAAAAATGGGCTGATGAATGGTGTGATAGAATTCTAAGCCTCACTTAAGACATATTGACTTCTAGGAGCACTACAATTCATAGAGATGGAATCATTATTTAACTTTGACCATATTCAACCAAATATTATAGATACATTATTTAATAAAATTCAATATTTTATAGTATTCTTATATCATTTATTGAATCCATCAAATTAAATACATAATTCAATGCAAATCATATTTATGTAGTCATTATAGATGAAAACAATGAAGAAGGAATGAATTATTATGTTTGTCAATGTGTCGAGGTAAAAGAATTGGGTACCCCTATCATATATAGAAAATACATTAAGTATCATATAAGGTCAATGGGTGTTAAGTTGTAAAATGGCTTACAAGGTTCTTTTTGTGCCTTGCATGCATCCCTCATTTTAAATGTGGGCCCCTTTTTTATGTCCTTCTGGTCGTAGGTTTGAGTCTCGTCATTCATTATATTTATGCTTAGAGTGAGTGATTTGTCTAGGGTTCAAATATTTAGACCCTTATTGTTTGGTTGGGCTTGAGTGTGATGTTTTGAAGTCAACTTTTCATGATAATATTTTCATTTGGTCTCCCGTGGGAAAACATTGTGGGATTTTATTCCCTTGTCAAGATGTGGAGCTTTCAGGTAAATAGGGATGTAAGGAGTTTGGTACAAAGCGGGTGTTCAGAAACCTTAGAAATGATGCAAAATTTGGATGGCTACACATATAAATACTTCAGTTTTGGATATCTCGTGAACTCATAATATTCTACAAGACCTTTACTTAATACCCTTTGCTTTGTCACACTATTTACAATAATGGTGAAGTATTTTAGAGTATTTAAGGGACTTTTATCACAATCCCACACATTTTTCTCTTAAAATTGATAAAATATTTGGTGAGCCTCATCTCATCACTCATCACATATCAATATCCATTACTCATGGATTGGGTATTAGTTAAATTGTGGGTGTTGTATTTTTCATCCACAAATAGTTATTTCTATCAAAATCCTTCATGGTCGTCATTCTTGAACAAATATTATTGAAATTGGGAATGACAGCACATGAGTAGATGGTTGAATTTTTAATTTGGAATAAGGTTGATGCCATAATAATGTGTCCCACTTTTGGGACATCTTAATTTTTGCCAAAAATCACATATTTAAAAAAATAAAATTAAACTTTGAGTGGTTCCATATAAAGATTTTTATTGAAGGGGGTTAAATCATACCTCATTAGATCAAAAAACTTTGGGTAGAACCACCATAGTCTTAAATCATTCCCTCAATGGAGTCTCCTCCACACCTATTAAAATGCTAACAAAAACCCACTTTTATTTCACCTTTTGGGGGATCCAATGAAGTCATTTAAGAGATGTATTTTGTAATTATGTACAACCCTTATATATTTTTTTAAAAGTATAATTTTGAATATATTTAATTTGATTATTATTAATTTTTTTTTTTGTGGATGTAGGTCTTTTTACCAAACATCAAAGTCTTTGTTTCATATATGTGAAAAAATTAAAAAATAGAGAAAAAATCTAAAAAAATTTGTGCTCTATTTATTGGTGTTCTTATTTCAAGAAAAAAATAAGTTAATTTAGATTAATACAATAAAAAATATGCATTATCAAAGTAACATATGTCTAAATTATAGTTAATCTCACTTCAAAAAGTTATAAACAAATAATTATGTAACAAAAAATTATAAAAAATATGAAAAAATATATGCGCACTAGATATCAATGTTAAAAATCTATGATTAAAATTTATATTTTTTCCTTTCTACAAATAAACTTATGCTTTACCAAAGTAACATCAATTTTTTAAAATAATGTTAACTATAAAAAATAAGTTATTTAAAGTAAAGTAGAAAAACTCACAAATTATTTCTTAAAATTTTTAAAATACATATTTATAATCTACACACAAAATTTCAAAAATTAGTAGTTCACATCATTTTCAAATTCTTAATGGTTTAGTTGCTAAAGTTGTTAGAAAGTAAAATTTTAGTGAAAAAAATTGACTTCAATGTCCCACTTCAACCAAAAAGTGGGATGTACTAATATGGGTTGACCCATGAGTTTGTTGTCATTTAATATAAATAGATTTTTCTCTCTAAAAAAGGATACCCCAAAAATGTGATTTGTAAACCCGCAATAGAAAGATAATCTAGGGAAAAATATAGTCAAATATCCTAAAGTGTGCCCTAGAGATAAACATTCATACCTAAATCTTAGTAGGTTTTAATGACATCGAGATTCAAAGAGTTTAGAGTATTGTGCAAATGAAATTGTTATGCTTTTAGTAAGTTACTTTGTGGAGTTTGATTACAAGATGAGCTTTCCCAATATCCTAAAGCCCTTTCTATTTAGGGTGAGAATGTTGGACTAATCACCAAAGTCTCCCTTCCGTTTCAGGACATGGACTAATCGCCTCCTGTGGACCCATTTATCTCTAGTGTTTGTATCAGATGTTAATAGGTCGATCTTTTGGCGCAATGACAAATATGTTCCAAATTGTATTAGAGTTGTGTTCATAGGTTTGAATCCCCTCGGGTGACACTAAGGGGGGATTTTTGGACTAATCGCCAACATCTCCCTTCGAATTTGGGACACTAACCACCTCCTATGGATTCGCTTATCTCTAGTGTTTGTATCAGACATTAATAGGTCAATGTTTTGGTGTAACGACAAACGTGTTCCAACAAAGAAGGGTTAAAATTGTGTGTAATAAAATTTGTGGGAATTTTATATGGATGTGGATGTATCCCTTCCCATCCTAAGTCCTTGCCAAATTTTCCTTTGAATTAAGTTGCAACATAAAATACTTTGTTTCCCCACTTTGTGGCATTTTAATAGACAAATGCATCCTTTCGACCCTCAAACTTCCACTAGTCCCCTTCACATTCAAACCATCACAAATTCATTCACCACCTTTTCTTCCACCTTGGCAAAAGTTTGAACCCACTCAAGATCTATACTATCCACCCAAAAAAAATTTCTACCTCTCAAAGACCCTCAAAGTCCCATGAATATCTCGTCATAATTCTTGGTTGATGAGGTAAAAATTGCATGGACTAGAATAATGCATATCTTTTTTCTATGCAAATTATTACTTTTATTGCATTAAAATGGTTTGAAATGTTAATGTCCTATTATGCATATGAGTTCCACTTTAGTGTGTAAAGCATGATAAACGTTATATAAATTAATAACATTTTGTTTCCACAGTCCATGATAGATGTGAACAAGATTTTTGGAATAATATGTGCAAGTTTTTGCGTCAATGTTTCGGATCATGCTAGTATGATCTGAAACATTGATGCAAAAACTTGCACATAGTTATTCCAGAAATCTTGTTCATGTTATATAAATTATTTATTGGGTCCCTTCATGTAGGTATAAATGTATAGACCTAACAAAATGAAGTATGAGGTTAAGGGAGTCTTCCCCAAATCCAATATCACTTCAAGTTGGAATTTTGTAGTAGATATTGATTTGAGACATGTGGACTTGGAAATATTTCTTTGCTTTGAGAAAGCACATGGATGATCTTCTTGATGATTGTAAGGGAAATGCAAATTTTCATTCATAGTTTTTTCCTAAGGTGGAGATTTGTAAATTATCCCATAAGATTTTGTTAAAAGAAAATGTTTTGAAGAAGGATAATTTGAAGGCACCATATTATTGGGTTGAGGAAATGAAGAATAAAAGAGAAATAACTAACAAATCTCAACAATAAACAAGTTGCACCTGAGGTCTCAATTTGATGACATTTTGAATAGTTGTTATGATCTATTTAGTACCTTGATTGGACAACATGTTGACAAAAATGTTGATTCAACATCGATTCATTTAAGCAACAATGGAATATATTGCTCCAAGGAGGTCCGTTGGACATCCCTTTCAATCATAATAATTTGAATGCAACTTTTCACTTCATATGCAAAATCAATGGTTTCCAAGAAGGTACTCATGCTAGGAAAGCTTTGTGAAGGCTTATGATACTCAGTGCTACAAAATGAATTGTACAAAAGGGCCACCTCCAAAAGATCTAAGTCCAACCTTTAATAACTACTTGAATTATATAAAGAATGGAAATGTAGGAATATAATTACTATTGAATATGATGCACCAATTCCTTGAACTATTCTACACCATCATTTTGTGTAGGTTGACATAGAATCCATGCCTATAGTATCTTTCTTGGAAAATGTGTCATTTTTATTTTTGTCCATCAACTCTCTAAAAGATGTTTTGTCTCACTTGTCTTACTTGGAAAATAGTGTCAAGTTCATCTTTTACTGTGCTAACTATTTTTAAAAGGTGTTTTATCATTCTAGAAGAGCTAAAAGGGTATTATTTTATATTTTTCTATAAAGACAAATATGTAACTAAAGTTAGCTAAGAATGAATGATGAATATTTAATGTTTCTATAGTTAGTAAACGATTATGTAACCTAGATCGTTGGTATTGGAATAATTCTCACCACTCATTGTGAAAGATCCCAGCAGTCAGAGCTAGAGACAACAGAGAAGAGGCCAGGGGATGAAATCACAGTCACAGTTTTACACGTGGCATACCAATCAGTTACCACTATAGAGAACAAGCAACATCTCTTTGCTTGGAAGGAACAAGATGGCATACAAGGTGAAAGCTTATGATGCCATTTTTGTGGAATTGATCAAGTATCAACATATTGTGGCAAGTATTATCAATTTTGTAACAACATTGGTAATATCAATCCTTTGCCTTTGTCAGCACAAGGGAGGTGCCTACATTGAGCTAGGCATAGTACAAAAACAATTCTAGGATGTTGTCCATAGCACATTCTTCGATAATCCTGATGGTTGCAAGTTGAGCAAAGTTGCAGCCATGTCCACCAAGCTAGATCACGTTGTTGCCAAGTGCATAGAATATCAGCAGCAGCTTGTGACAAGTGAAGAGATGCTGAAACGCCATGTCATCATCTTACGGAGCATTAAATGCCCAAAGTCTGAGGAGGTCAACGATTGGATAGAGGCACTGTTGACCAGTGGAGAAGAGGTGTACAACACCAAGGATGTCCTACCCTCCAAAGTAGCATTAATTGTGGCTGGAGTTAACTTGATGCCCCTTTCCAAATTAACTCTGGGTCCCATAGATCATGCATATTAGATCCCACTAATTGAGGATGTCTAATTTGACTTCCACGAATTATGGATCTTAGATCTCCACTAATTGTGGATGTCTATTTTGGATGCACATTTTGTAATTATGGTTCACCTTGTAGTTTACTTTCAGTCAACTGATGTAGACTTTCGGTTGACTCTTTGTTTAGTTTCAGTTAACTAAAGTAGATTTCCAGTTAATTGTTTGCTCACCTAGTTTTAGACATAGGAATAAATCTTGTTGATTAGCAAGAACTTATTGCTAACTCAAAGAGATTTTAGGGTTGCCTACTCCTTTGAGTTCTATAAATAAGAGCCTTGGGCTCATTATTTTGTAACTTTACTTCACGGCAGCAAAACGCTGAGCTCACAAGCCTTCATATTGTCCGCTTAGTATATGTTCTTGGATCGTATTTGTTATGTTGGTGTAACAACTAACACCTCTAGAGTGCAAGTTGGTATAGACAACTATACACACTATGCAATGAGTGCTCTTCAAATTAGGAGGGGAAGCTCCCTCGTTGTGTGGAAAAATGCTTGTAAAAAGTAAACTAAACTAATTCCTATCTTTTTGTCTCAGCTGAAAGAGGCACAAGGTTTGCGAGAAACTTCAAGCGTTGCAGCCAAGGATTTTCTAGTTTTGTAGGTCTTAACTAGAACTCAAAAAAACCTAGTTTATACTATCCAATCTCCTCAAGAAATCAGAGCATGAGGAAACAGAGCGGGAATGATTTTATACGATAAATTGAGTACAACTTCACAACATGATGGCAAGGTGGGCACAACTATTTGCTAGACTGAATAAGTTTATTGGCACACACATCAAACGATAAGTTTTGAGTACAGATTCACAGCATGAAGGCAAGGTGGGCACAACTATTTGCTCTTTTGAATAGGCTTACTAGAAACACAACATAAAGGATAGCCAACTAGAATAGTAAATTGCATAGACGAAACACGCATACAATTTACAATCAAACTAGCCACTATATTTAATTAAGATAAGCATTCACCATAATAACAACATGAAACCCGAGTGGCATAACAATTCATCATCATAATAAATACTTGTGAACAAATACAGAATAAGCAATATTACAGGCAAGGTGGGCACAACATATATTACTCTCTCGTGCAAAAGTTATTTACAAATGAGCAAAAACTCTTATTTATAGACATCGAAAGGTGTAGGGAACCCTAAAATCACCTTGAGTCAACTACAGTCTTGCAATGCATGCAAGATTTTATTACTAAACCCTAATAAAAGAAAATAGTTAACCGATACATTTAATCTAAATGGACAATGTGCAAGCATGCACATCCTTATTGAAAGCAAGTTAATTGGAATACTACCATCAGTTAATGAAAATCCTAAATGAAACTCCAAGTCTTGCAAAATAACTCTGAGGATAAGATAGACATGTGTGCATGGTCCTAGCAAAGAGGACTGAAGATGAAAGTCGAGTTCTCATTGCGTGCTCCTGATTCGGTCCTTGCAGACAATTGTAGGTTCTAATTTACTAATCACTGGTTGTTATCTCGAGCAACTAACCACTCCACGAGGTTTTTGAATGTGTCAGCATCTGGGGCAGTAATACTCTGTCAAAGTATAATGTGTCTGTGCAACATGTCCTCACCGCCCGTGATTTGGCACTGAAGTTCACCTTTGCTCTTGGTTGCCTCATCAAACAACACTGACATGACTATAAGTTGATTCATCTTGCAGCCAACGGTCTCCCTACTGAAAATATTATGAATGAGTGCCTAGAGCTCTGACTGTATGTCAGAAAGCTCAACATACGCACCACCCTCAAGTTGATACTGGCATGGTATGCGAGACATGAGAGTTCTCACATACCGGAGTGCACTAGTGACGTGCTCTCTACTCTCAACCAACTTTGATGCCATTGTCTCCTTTATCTTCACCTTGAAAATCAATTGTCCTCCAACTGTAGATAGCCTTTTTGTCTTCTACATCTATGATTGATTCATATGCCATCCTCAAGTGAGCAATCATAATCTCATCTTTGGGTCTGTCCATTGCCAAGTCTCGCTCCTCATCATAGAGACATAAACGGAGTTCGCGTGCATTGTACCACAACTGATATAACTTTGCAAGCACAAAGCGGCCTCTAGTAACAAACTCCTCCTCCCAATCCTTCAAATGCTTGCCATATGCAACTAGGTGATCAAGCTGACCCTATTCTACTGATGGCTCTAGCATCAGTGGGAGTGTGACAGTGACATCTTCCATTTTGTGTACAAGGCTAGAAATGAATTGACGAAGATGTTGGATTTGAGCCTTGAGGGCTGCCTTGTCTTCTTCGTCTTTCATGATTCTATCCCTTGCGCTATCTGTTGCAACCTATAGGAGATCAACCTCTGTCTGGCGTGTGCTTCGACCAAGGTTGACTGTGATCACTTCGAAGTCTTGAACTTCAATCTAGTTCAAACTCTTCCCCTCTAGAGGTATAGTGATCTGTAAATTCCTTACTATGAATCACTTAACGATTTGTTAGATTCACCAGGATACAGATTTAATTTATAATCGAAACTGACGATGCTTGTGAATTGAGCAAATAAACATAAAATGCAGGAAAGTAAAGAAACTGATAGAATCATGCACCAAGAAAAGAGAGACAAAGAGATTTGATTACGGAGTTCACTAGATTCTGGCTACGTCTCCGGATCCGCAAATAAGCGTGACAATGCCATTACTATGATGCAACTGCTTTTACATCACCATGGTCTTTCACTGAGTTACAATCCGCTTCCCGCTGAAACACTGTCTTGACAAGAACTTTCTAGCATCCACACTGCCTAGTCCTTATGTCACCTTTACAATGCCTCCAAACACTAAAGCTGCAACTCTCTCTCTCAACAAGAGTACATAGGCATCAAGCCTTTACAAATGACTCAAAAGTCGTACAAATCCTCAAGGACTCACTAAGTTCTTATCTCTTCTCCTAGAGACCACTTAGCCCTCAAAAGACTCCAATAACTCTCACTCCAAACCCTTTACTAAGTGAAAATAAACTCTCCAAGAGCTTTTACAAAGAATGAGAACACACTCTACAAGAATTTCCCCAATTCTCCCAAGAGAAAATTCTCACAAGACTCCTTAATCCCGGAATTTCTGAATCTCCGAATGAATAAACACTCTCACCATCTTTCCCTTTTATACATAAAAATTAGCCTAAAAAGGCTTAACAAAATAATTAAATACCTAACCACTGTCTAACAATTCATAGCAACTCCTTTTATCTTTTGGAACCACTTTTGTTTTAGTGGTTAGGGAGTTATACAACAAAAATGGCCTATTTGTTATGGTTCGGCCAAACAACACATAACAAAATCAAATAGGTTCCATATATTTTTAAACCACTTTCGGTGGCGCAACGGTGATTATCTATTTTCGTGGCCCGCAGGGTGCGGGTTCAAAACCCGGCGGTTGTTCTGTTTTGCACATACTCTGAAATTTGAAAACAATAAAACTAACCGCTCATCATTTATTGTTACAGTCATGACGCGTGGTGCACCGGCCGGCCGGTGCCCTCATATCCCGCAGGTCTTGGGGTCAAACCCCACTAGGGGAGAGGGCCCAATAGTCGTGCGGGGTCCAATAGTCGTGCACCCAATCGTACATATAATACCCAATAGTCGTTTATATAATGTCTAATAGTTGTGAATTGACTACCCATAATTAAACAAAATGTATGCTTTTGATCTAAAAAACAACCAATCATGTGATACCACATCAGCGCTCAACTACTCATGATGTAATGCACAAGAATTGGTCTCACTATTTTTTGGGGCCTTTTTGGACACCTTGACAAAAACGCATTCTGATGTGGCATCATATTTGATGATGTGGCCCTGAAACCTTAGTTATAAGCAAAGAACTTGCCAAGTAAGCTGCTGTAAAAAATTGGGAGTGATTTGAAATTTCGACGTAGGATAATTAGAAGCGCGAAGTTAGGGTGCACGACTACTGGGCCCTCTCCCCTAACAATTTTTTTGTTAAAACAAACAAAACCAATTTCAAACCGCCAGAGGGGGAAGAGAGAGACGTGTGGCTCGGAAAGCATGCCACATGTCAAGAAAGCATTTGTTGTCGACAACCGCTTCAACCAACCATTCCACGTCAACTGCCACGTCGTCGTTGACTCACAATGCCATGTGTCCAAGCTCGATTCGCCTGGACTGCTGACTCGGATGCCACCTAAGTTGCCACGTCATGTGGTACAGAATGCTGACGTCATCGTATGGATGACACATGTCGATCTCTGATTGGTCCACTTTGGATTTTCCTACCACGTGCTGACGTCATCTGTACGGATGATGACGTCATCACTTGAACCCTTTGTCCACAAGTCAACCGGAAACTTTGACTGGCCGTATCTTGCGCATACGAGTTCCGTTTTCGACGAAACGAACGCCACCGGAATCGTCTCGACGAGCACTTGAATTTGACGCTGATTTCGACAAATTCCAAGATGATCAATTTTTTCGCTTTGTGTCGGCCCCTGGTACCCTGTTTGACCAGATCTTTGACCAAGCATAACTCGCACATACGACCTCCTTTTGACACGATTCAAGTTGCGCCGGAATCCTGTCAATGAGCTCTTCGATTTGAGACTACTTCCGGCTGATTTGAGGACAGTCAATTTTCTAGTCAACCATCTGGCATCCTCGACCCTTGTTGAACTTTGACCGAGCATATCTCGAGCAAACGAACTCCTTTTGACACGCTTCAAGTTGCGTCAGGATCGTATCGTTGTGCTCTATGCATTGATGCCAGTTCTAGGAGATTCTAAAGCTGCTAGATTTTTGAGGCCTTCAAGATCCACCTGGATCATATAGTAGCCTCAATGAAAATCTCCTTGTCAGTGTTCCTCTCCACATGGACCTGTTTCTTGATCCTCTTGTTGGGCGCATCCTGGTAGGCATGATCAAAATCTGAATGATCAAGTACGTAAGACAACTGCCTCCTCTTCCTTCCTAGTTGACTCTCAAGCCAAGATGAGTCTCGACTAATCCCACTGAAAGGATCTCTACTAGCAATGAGAGGCTTTGGCAAGAGTGAATGTGTAGAGGTGTTACTGGGACGTGGTGAGTCCAAGTCCAAATCAATGTGAATTGGAACTAGAGACTGCTTTGGTGTTGGTGATGGTATGCGAGGCTGAACCTCAGGCTCTGGCAAACTCTAAATTGGCTCTCTGACAGGCTCCATGTGTACCTTAGTAGATAGTGCCTTCCCTTTTGAGTTGCTAGCCATTTGACTCTTCTTAGGAGGGTTACTCCTTTTCTTCTATTTGGGTTTAGATGAGGAAGGTAGTGAAGCATCCACTGGTGGCGACTCTGTTCTAGGCATGACTACCCTCTTGGTCTTCTTGCTCTCGAGGTAAAGTATATTATTTTGAATAACTCTACTAGACCTCTCCCTCATTGATGAATATTCTTTGGTGAACCAATCAACAATTGGCAGTGGTTGTGTATCAACTTGCTCTCTGAAAATTTGAGGAAGTGTATCTCCCTCATCCTCTAACAAACCTCCCACATCTTCTGCCAAGAAGACATAAATCTATGGGAGAGAGAACCTGCTATAGCTGCATTTGTGCACCTCAAAATCATCCTCGCAGTTCACCCAATAATCCTCCATTGTAGGCTTATGATATGAGTGACCACCAAGGCGTGTTGTATAATGACCCCAAGGATCATATGTGCGGGTGTCGACAAGGTACTTGAGTTTATATTTCTCCAACTCCTATCCTGCAGCTTTAGCATCAATTGTTGTCCTGCACCAATAGATTTCGAACTGCATTGGAAAGTTGGTAGCTTGTTTACGCTTGTGGCACAAATGTCGATGAACATCGTACAATTGCCTCAGGAACTCCATAAAGACTGTACTATCCAAAGTATAGCGTGGATGAATGGCTGGATTTCCATTGTATCCGTAGACATAGATGTAGGTATATGTAGGGAACTGAATGAACTAGTCTACCTAATCAACCATCGTTGCTCTAGCAACCGCTGAGATACGAACATGCAACTCCCAGTCTTGGTTCCTCACTGTGTACATCAAGAAAGCCTCATGCACATGCTTGAAATGTCGTTCAGCCTCCATGAACTCAAGTTGATCATAGTAATGGTAGACTTTCTGTACACTGAGTATGCCCACCGTGTTCAACCCTCTATACTAACCATGATAGGTGATTAAGTATAAGAGGTAGGAACACGTGAAACTGGTGAGTAACTAGAAAACCGGTGATTTGCTCGTGGAGAACGTTATTGATGAAGGATCCCTATCATAATGCTCTCACTTGGAGATGATCTGACCAATGATATAATACATCTAGGGTTGGAATATGTTTGGATCTGCATAACCTGAGACACAATTGAGA
>VDFB02353225.1:0-15406 GCA_007258455.2 Sequoia sempervirens
CCGGCAGCGCCCCACCCAGAGTGGCGGCTCCGCCCCGCCCCCGCTTTTCCCCCACAATTTCCCGCTACAATTGGACTTTTTTTTCCAAACTAATTTCGACCCAGTTCCTCATTTTCCTCCGTGAACAAAACCCATGTCTTCGATTTTTCAAAATCGATTTTTGATTTTTCCCCCGACACTTCTGGAGGCCATAACTTTTGACTCGGGTGTCCGTTTGAGCTGAAATTTGACGGGTGGTTGCGTTTTGACCTAATGAGTGGATTCCCAATAGTTTTGTAAAAATTGGTTGGACTCCGTTTTGACCCATTTTTGGGGCCTCAAAGTTTCATTTTGACCCCTAAAATCCCAATTTAGTGTTTTTTGAAAAAATATTTTTGCTCATAACTCAACATGCATATCTCGAATTTAGGATGTTAGTTGGCAATTCATCCTATCTCACCAATGGGTATTTCTTGGAAAAAATTCGGACTCTCAAACATACGACCATGAAGTTTCCTAAAATGGCAAAATTTGACAATTTTTGAAAATTGCCAAATTTGGAAAAATCTGCTTGTCAACACCTTACATCCCTTAAAGCCCCGGAACTCGGTGTAGAATCAATTCAATCATATCCTTCAATCATTCTAGTCTTCGATCCAATCCTCATCTGAGCTTTAATCTTATCCCAATCTGAGCTTAGCCAAACCCCTAATCTGGGCTTTCATCCATCTGCAACAAAGTCTTAAGATCCCTCCCTCCATCTTCTTCAATTTTGTCCCATTCATCCATTCTAATAAATCTATTCACTCATCTGCTTCGAACTTTCATCTCAACACTTCCTCGAACATCCTATCATCTCAAACATTCATCAAACCTCCTTTTATCATTTCAAACTCTCATTCCACAATCTTGATCAATCATTTACTCATTCTGAGTAATCTTCCACCTGTTCCAAGCATCAGTCATCTATCCATTTGGTCACCTTTTCCTCATCCAAATCCTTATCCCTCTATCCAATCCACCCAAACAATCCTTTTTCCTCCCCCCATCCTCTCCCCTCATCCCATCTCCTAATCCCTTGTCATTGGTATCTGGCTATAGGCTTTACCCCATGCAATCCAGTGTCATCCATCTTATCATCATCACTTCTGCTTCTTTTGCACATCTTTTCTATCTCATCATTCATCATTTCACCATTCATCTATATGGCATGTCATTTGCCCACTTCATCTTTGATGATTTGGATAACTATCCCATCCCTGAGCTTTATATAGTCATTATCGTCCAACATCATCTATCTTATCACTTCATCATTCATCTATCTTGTCCCATCGTGTCGGTCCAATCATTTTACCCCCTTATCTAGGGTCATCTCATCCTCTTTCATCCATCATTTGTTGTCGGTCTTTAGTCGAACTACGTTGCCCCTGCGCTTTCACGTAGGCAAGGTCGATCATTTGATCTACCCCCGGGGTTCCATCATCAGTCTTTAACTCTTGTTCCTATTGTCTGTCCCGTCTTTACCATCCATCCAAGTCTCTTCTCTTGTCATGTCTCTCATCTGTTGTGACGTCAAGCTATGCCCTTATCTAGCTGGTTCTTAACAAACGAGATCCACTTGTATCATGAAATCCAATCAATTTTGAACATCCTGCGTCATAACGATCTTTTAATATCCATCATCTTGGGTCTCAACAGGATGTATCCTTCCTAACAGACCTCATCAATCCCATCTATCCCCTTGATCCTATGGCAAAGGACATTTGAAATTGATTGCGATCTTTTGATGCTTTTGGCTTTTGTTTATCATTTGAGCTCCCTATCATCACTTGTCAAGGCCGCCGTGATCCATCGTATTATGGTGTGTTTTGATTGGTCAACATAGGGGCATATATTGATCTTTTTATATCTCTTTTTGTCCTCTTGGTTGTCCCACGTAGTACCCACCAAGATCCCCGAGGTCTTGTGTTATGCTGGGGCATCCTTTTGTGCTTGTGGTTATCTCCATATCGGGTCCAACCAAGGTCTTTGTGACTTTGGGGTGATGAGGTAGCCTTCTTGTCTCTTGTGTTTGTTTTATGCATTAGACACTAATTCGCCTTGGTTCTTCATACCCTGTTGTCTTGTGTCTTATGCTATAGCAAAAATCAGTGCTCCAAAGATGGCAAATTGCATTAGGATTGCATCTCATTTTCCATTCTATCATCTTGCATGTATCCCCCCATCCATTCCTCCTTCATCCTTATCTCTATCCAATCTCCCTCCATTCCACTTAGCCTGAATCATCTAATCATATCCTCAGTCTTGTTACAAGCCTTGATCATCCATTAGTATCATTCCCTATACCTTTGGTGTTGTTTTGGGATGTATCTTTCCCTCATCAACAACACTTTCATCATCATCATCGGGAGGTATTCTTCCCTATCCCTTTGGTGTTGTTTTGGGATGTATCCTTCCCTCATCAACAACACTTTCATCATCATCATCGGGAGGTATTCTTCCCTATCCCTTTGGTGTTGTTTTGGGATGTATCCTTCCCTCATCAACAACACTTTCATCATCATCATCGAGAGGTATTCTTCCCTATCCTTTAGTGGTGTTTTGGGATGTATCCTTCCCTCATCAATACCACTCGGTGGGATGTATCCTTCCCTATCCTCGTGTTGTTTTGGGATCTTTAATTCCCCCATTGACAACACTCCATCCATCATCAACCCATTTTGGCTTGTACCTTGACTGGGGCAACATCACCTTTTGTCCTCAAATCCATTTGTGCTTCATCCATCTCCTATCACTTCTCCTTCTCTCTTACCCATCACCTTGCATTATCTTCCTCATCTCCCCTTGCATCACATCATCTATTTCGAGAGCCCACCCGTGTTCTCTTGAACCCGCATGTCCTCTCGAGGGGGCATCCTTCATCCCTAATTTCCATCATTTTCTTTCCCAGTCACTCCTTTGGATGACTGGGGCATCTTTTCCAATCTAACCATCTTCTTCTAGGTTCTATATTTTAATATTCTTTGAAATGATGCTACCCGTAACACCATCTCAAAGGGGAAAAATGTAGCATCCAAATTGGACACTTAATTTATCCAAATTTATCACTTTTATAAACATCCCTTATGCGGTTAATTAAGTAATATTACTATTATTTAATTAATATCTTTAATTTTGCCAAATCCCTAAGGTATTTAATTAATAATTAAATACCTTACCCTCCTTAATCCTCTTTTCATCAAATAAATTAAATAAATATTACATTTATTTAATTCCTCACATGTCATTTTCATCTAATCCCAATCCATCTTCTAATTTCTTCATTAAGGATGTGCACATGCCTAATCCTTGATTAGGATGCATCCTCCAACTTTTGCAAGTTGACTTTTAATCCTAATTAGCCTAATTATCCTATTGATTAATTAAGCCTAATCATTCTCCAAGGAATTTTTAATTCCTTTTTATTCTTTCTAGATTCCCCTCTTTTATATGTGAATTTTTAATTCACATTCCATCCTTCCAAGGCTTCTAGAACCTTGGACTTGTCACAATCTCTACATGTGACCAACCTTGGACTTGTCACAATCTTCACATGTGACCAAATCCCACCTTTTTGGAGCCCACCTTTTATCCTCTAGATCATCTTATGAATGTGAATTTATATCCCCAACCACCTTTCCTTTTCCCATGTAGATTTTTGAGGAATTCTAAAATTCCTCAAATGTCCCTTTCACTCCCACTTAAGGACAAGAAATCCCTTTTTGTGGAAATCCTCTCATCCCCCAAGGTGCATGTCATTTTCCACCTCATATACCTTTTTGACAACTCATCTCCACCTCATATCCTCTTGTCCATTTCACCCTCCACATGTCAAGATGTGAGGGCTTGTGGGTTCTCAACCCACCATAGCCCTTCATCTTGGCCTTGTTGGAGCAATCTTGACCGTTGAATTCTCTAGAGAATTCAAGATCCTCTATAAATACCCCCTCCTCAAGGGCATTTACAACACTTCTTCATTTTGAGCAACCTTATGCTGCTAATTTTCCTTCTCAAACACTTTTGCATTTTGATAACTACATGCTATCCATTTGAATCCTCAAGCCTTTTCAATCATTTAGCTATCTTTGCTCATTATCTTGCATATTGAAGCTTGCATTTTAGACATTCAAACTATCATCTAAGGAGCACACAACCAATCCAAGCAAGGGTCAATCAAAGAGGTATCAACAACAAGGGAGGTAAAAGTGTTTGTGTTTCATTTTATTTGCATTCCTTTTCGTTGAACCACTCTTTTGGCTAATCTTGAGGTGTCCTTGGTATTTTGTTATTCATGTTTCTTAGTTAGATTTGCACATCTAGAGCAGTAGGAATTCCAAGGTATACAATTTGTTTACACCATTTTGAAATTAAAAACATAAAGACCACTTTTATGTGGTAGAAGTTCAGAATTTTTTTTGTTGTTGGCCGATTCCTTTATAAAGTGTGATGACCTATGTCATTGACTATCTTTTGAGGATTTTTAGAATGGTTTTGTTTGTATCCTCAGCTTTGGCTATTTCCTTGGGGATAGTATGGGGTGGAAAAGCAATGTTGGATTTTGGATTTATCGTACAAGTCATAGACATCCTAATTTTTGAATGGTGTTCCATTATCTGAGATAATGGCTTGTGTGACACCGTAGTGGGATATGAGATAGTTTAGGATGAAGTTTGATATCTATTTTCCAGTAATGTATGTCATTGGTATGGCTTCCAACCACTTGGTAAAGTACTTAGTGATGGTTATGATAAACTTGTGGCCACTAGATGAGGTGGGGGTTATTTTTCCAATGAGATCAAACCCCCACTATGAAAAGGGCCATGGTGTGATGATAGGATGGAGCTCCTAAGTTGGAGCATGGATGAGATCTCCATGTTGTTGACATTGCAAGGATTTCCTGACATAGTCATGTGCCTCTCTTTCCACAGTGGGCCAATAGTACCCTGTTCTTAGAAACTTCTTGGCCAAAATCATACCACTCAAATGGGAACCACAAATGCCATTATGCACCTTAGTTAGAGTGGTCAAGGCTTCCTCAGGATTCAAACACATTAATAGGTTTCCTTCTATGCTCCTACGATATAGGGTATCTCCTAGGATCACAAAGTAGGATTTCTTTTTGATAAAGGTTCTCTTTAGGCTCGAAGATAGGTTAGCAGGGAGGACTTCTATTAGTAAGTAGGTATATTTATCATGGTACCAAGGATCACTAGGATCAACAATTTCACACACAAAATTTGACTCTAGGACCTTAAATGCGGGCGTGAGAAGCTACTCTACCAAGAATTCATGCTTTGGGACATTGTGAGGGATGTCTAGTAGGGATCCAATAATTTCCATGGTTTCTATTGCTCTATTATTTTCTCCAGGCATCTGCTCAAATGTGATCTCGATGAAGGATTCCTTAAGAGTTTCCACCAATTTCTTGTATGGAGTTAGCTTGTCATCCTTAGTCTGGTACTCACTATTCACTTGATTGATTATAAGTTGTGATTCCCCATACACCTTGAGAGCCATGATATGCCACTACACTACTATTTTGAGCCCTATAGTTAGAGCCTCATATTTCGCAATGTTGTTATTGTAGGGGAATGCCAACTTGTAGGATCTAGGTATACAGTCCCCTTATGGGGTGATGAAGAATACACTAGCTCCTAATCCATGCTATGTGTAGGAACCATCAAAGTAGAGTTTCCAGTGGTCAGCTATGCTGAGATTGAAGATAGATTCATCAAGAAACTCGTATATGAGTGGATTCTTTGAATATATGGGTGCTTCTACAAGTTGATCTTTGATCACTTGGCCTTTGATTGCTTTTTGTTCCACGTACTCAATGTCATATTCAAATAGAATCATGACCCACTTGGCCATCCTTCCTATGAGCATTACCTTTGACAGTAGGTACTTGAGGGGGTCGATCTTGGCGATGAGTTTTATTTTGTGTGCCAAGATGTAGTGTCTAGATTTTTGTGAAGCAAACACTAATGCTAGATAGGATTTTTCAATGAATGAGTAGTTTAACTCATGCATAACCATTGTGTGGATGATGTAATAGATGGCCCTCTTTGTCCCAATTTCGTCATGTTGAGCTAGGAGAGCATCGAGGGCTGCTATTGTTGCTAATACATAGAAGATTAGTTTCTTTCTTGGGATCAGTGGCATGAGGACTGGAGGTGTAAGCAAATATTCTTTTATTTTCTTGAAGGATTCATCACACTTGTCATCCCATTTGTATGCTAACCCCTTGTGGAGTAGGTGATAATATGGGTTTTTCTTCTCTACTAGTTGTGGTATGAATCTGTGGATGGACTAAAGCCTGCCTTGGAAGCCTCTCAACTATTTTAATGTTCTGGGTGCCTCCATCCCGAGGATTGATTTTACCTTGGTGGGATCTATTTCAATACCCCTCATTGACACTATGTATCTCAACAACTTTCCTGATTGTACGTCAAAGATGCACTTCTTTGGATTTAAGTAGACCTTGTATTCCTCTAGCCTATTGAAAATAACACTCAAGGTTGCTAGGTGATCTCTCCTCTTTCTAGATTTTTCTAGTATGTCATCAACGTAATCTTCTATAATTTTTTGGATCATGTTATGTCTCTTTGGTAGGTGGTCTCAGCATTATTTAGTTTGAATGGCATCATGTTCCAATAGTAGGTCCCCAATGGACAAGTGAAGGTCATATCATGTTGATCTTCTTTGGAAATCATTATTTGGTTGTACCCAAAGAAACCATCCATCAGAGAAACCATTTCATGTCTTGTTGTCATGTCTACAATCATGTCAATGTTAGGCAATAGGAAATCATTTTTTGAACATGCTTTGTTTAGTTCTCTAAAATATGTGCAAATTTAGATTCCACCATCAGGTTTTCAAATAGGAACCAGATTTGATACCCATTCTGGATAGTCGATTGGTCATATGAATCCTAAATCCAGTAGCTTCTTCAATTCCATTTTGACTAACAATGCTATCTAGGGATGCTTTTTCTAAGTTTTTTCCTAACAGGCTTTGCTTCAGGGTAAATTGCTAGATGATGGACCACAATTTCTAGATCAAGTCTGAGCATGTCTACATAGCTCCATGCAAAGTTAACCTTCTCTCCTTTAAGAAGGCTGCTAGGAGCTCTTGTTCCTCTGATAGTAATGACTCAGTATAGAGTCTAATGTGCAAGTTTTCTTCTGTTCCCAAGTTGATTGGGTTACATTTTTCAACTAGAACCACTAATTTTTCCTGATTGAATCCCCCATCCTCAAGTGACTTAGAGAGGTTTTCACCATTGGATGTGTCCTTTCTTTTTACTATTTTCAGGTTAGAGAGTGCCACGGTGTGGTTTTCACTCAAGGACCTAGAGATTATTCTCAATTTTTTGTGTTTGCGACTGAGGGATTCAATCATTTCCCGATAGTATGCATGTGTGTCCAACTCAATGATAAATCTTGCTTTATGATCCCCACATGGAATATTATCCTGTAGTCCCATGAATTACAAGAGTGCCTCATCATTTTCAAATGTGTCTAGAATTGGCGGTCCTCCTTGATTGTAGTCAATGAGTTGGGGGTAATCTAGATGAATTTCATGGTTTTGACTTGTTGACTCAAATTATACGATACTAATTATGAAGAGAGAGGATTTTTTGAAAATCATAGTTAAGTCAATTATGGCATCTTCCTCATCATTACTACTACAGACATCGGTTATGTCAAATGTGAAATTGTCTAAAGGCAGACCAGTGGATATGGGAAATTGAAGGGTGGTTGTTGTTTGTTGAGGATTTTTCACCTTCTAAAGCAGGGGATTTTGACCATGTATGGTTATACTCGAAGGGGTCCATCTAAGGCTAAGATTTATCATTCACATCTCAAGAATGATGGGTATTAGAAGCCCATTGTCATTTTGTCCAAGCCTCTAGTTTTTGTCATAGCCCATGGTGAGCATCATTTGCAAGCATTTATTGCTATCATCCATAGGTAGATTGGTTTCCATTCTATTGTCTTGGTATAGGAGATGGGATGGGTCCTCTTCTATTGTCTCTTGATGTAGATCTCCCAAACTTCAAAAGTTGCAAGATCCTACTGTGAATGTTTGGGATGATGAAGCATCCTTTGACTGTGGACATCCCCATGACCTAGGAGATTGTGGTAACTCTCCTACCATGAAGGTATTATTTATGATTGTGTAGTTTCCACACCAATTGTCCTGGATAATGACCTTGATGTCGGAGATGGCAGGGATGGCGAGTGTCTCTGTCACAGAAGTGGAGGCGAGAGTAGCTGGATCAATTTATGGGGTTGATGGTCCTTTGTCATTTTTTGGCACTTGGAGGATTTTGTAATATTTGGATTCTAGGCTCTTATAGTAAGAGAAGGGTCTGGGATCCCCATGGATAGTGACCTCTTGGCCTTGGTATGTGAATTTGACACATTGGTGAAAGGTTGATGCTACTGCTTGCATCCCATGGATCCACGGATGTCCCAAGAGAATGTTCTAAGGAAAATTGAGGTCAAGGACTTGACAGTTGGTTTCCATAATTGCTAGCCCTACTTGAATAGGGAGTTGGATAGCTCCCTGAGACACTCTTTCTTGATCATTGTACACCTTGATTTTGATGCCTTTTCCTTTTTCAATGGAATCCTCTGAGATTCCTAGATTCTTTATGAGCTTAAGGGAACAAATGTTTAAACCTGTACCTCCATCCACCAACAATATCTTCACTTTTTTCTTATGCACCACGACTTCCAGATGGAGTGCACAATTTTGAGATGGTTGGGAGGGAAAATGTTGATCAGAGAATGTAAGAAGATTTGGGGTAATGATATTTCCAACCATAGCTTGGAATTGTTCAGCATCAAGATCCGCAGAGATGGTGGATGAAGCCAATGCTTCCTCAAGGATCTTTCGGTGAGTAGATGAAATCTTTAGCAACTCCATGATGGAGATTTGAGTAGGGGTTCTCTTTAGCTAATCAGGGACATTATAGCCATGTAGGATGGATTTCAGATTTGAAGCAGATGCCCTAGGTGGTTGTGAGGGTCCAGCGATCATGACCTTGCTGCCGCGTGTGGTGACTCCACATTCCACATTGGCTCCCTTAATGTTAATGATGGGGACATACTCCTCAAGTTTTTCCATGACATGCTCATACACATGGTTCACGTCCTTTTATTTTTTTCTTCCCTTATTCTTTTTTCCCTTGTTGTGATCAAGAATCAGATTTGTGTATATCTTTAGGTCTTGGTTTCCTACTAGTTGCTCCACATTTATGATTTTTTGATCAATGAGGTCCTAGATTAGGTTTTTTAACCTCATGCAATTGTTAGTGGTGTGCCCTTTGATCTTTTGAAAGTCACAGAGCTAGTCTTGATTGTACTAGGGTGGTTTCACTTCTGGTTCCTAGTAATTCTCATAGGTGGGTACCTTGATGAGGTTTTTGTTTATCAGTTTCTTCATGACAACCTCAAGTGGTTCCCCAAGCGTAGTGTACTTCCACTTGGGAGGATTTTTGTGTCGTGAGGGTTGTCCCTCTCGATTATTTAGGTTATTAACTTGATTGTTGGTTGGTTGGTGTTGTGATACCGCATTGGTTTGGGAGTTTTTTCGATCATTGTTTTGCAGTTGTTGGTAGGTTTGGATGTTTTTCCTTAGAACATTGATTACGACCTTAGCATCAACCATAGGTCATCATTTGTGACATTTTTGTTCCTTTTCCATGTCTGAGGTTTGTCATTATAGCTTCTGGATGGGTGATTGTTTTATTGTTTTGGATATGTGGGTGCCCCTCCTTGATAAATAAGGGCTCATTTAATGTTAAGCGCCTTGGAGATCAATTGGTCGTAAGTGGTGATCCCTTGCACCTTGAGATGAAATGCCAAGGTTCCCTCCAAATTGGAGATGATGGTGAGAACTTGTTATTCTTCTGGTGTGACCCATTTTCTCTAGTTGGCCTTGGATCACCATCATTGTAGAAACAAAGCAAATGATTCATTCTTTCCTTTTTTAAGAGCTGACAGTTCATCTAGACTAACATCCAGATTGATATTGAATGCATAATTTTTTATGAATGTGTCTACTTTCTCTTGGAAATTTTTGATGCTTGGAGGAAGGTGAGAGAACCACTCCATGGCGTGGCTAGCCAAACTTCTAGAAAATAGTTGCATCAAATAGGTATCGTCATATGTAACTTACATGCAATGTTATTGGAATTCTTTGATCTAATCTTTAGGGTTTCCCATCCCTCAGTGTTTATCAAATTTAAGGATTTCAAATCCCTTTGGGAACAGTTTCATTACAAGAATCCAATCAAATGGATAGGGACGCAAGTTGTTGGGTGTATTTATGGTCTTCCCTAATTAAAGATCAATTACTTGTTCTGAGAGTAACTTGATTTGCATTGCTATGTCGTTTTGTGGATCAAGGGGTGGGATGAAGGTGTTTTGAAGTGGTTCATTTGTTGGAAGGATAGGTGGATTGGTTGGTGTGTTCATGGATGGTGTTTGCACATTTTTCTACACCAGGTATGCTTGTACTTTTTGTATCAACAACGCTTGTTGTTGGTCCTATTGTTGTTGTGCTAATAGTTCTTGTTGTTGAGCTTCTTGTTGTTGTTGCATCAACAATGCTTATTGTTGGGCTACTAATTGGTTGCTTCTTGTTGTTCTTGGTATTGCTTCAATGCTTGTTGGTATGCTTGTTGTTGGGCTGCTTGTTGTGTTAGGTACTATGCTTGTGCTTGTGCATGTTCCTATTGAGCTTGATATTGGGCTCAAGCTTGCGCTTGTGCCTAAGCTTGGGCTTGTGTTTGTTGGGCAGCTTGTGTGACTTATGCAACCTACATAGCTTGAGCAGCCTTCTATGCTTGCTATACTTCTTGTGCTTGTTGTGCAGATTGAGTGGCTTGTGTTGCTTGTTCTTGTTGAGTAGCTTGTAATGCTTGCACTGCTTGAGTGGCTTATTGTGCAACTAATTGTGTTTGTGCTTGTTGAGTGGCTAGTTATGCAGCTTGTCAATTTTGAATTTGTTGAAGTGCCTTTTGATAGGCAACTTGTTGAGAAGCTTGTAATGCAATTCTATATTGGCTTGATGTATTTGTGTTTGATGGTGGAGGTGGTGGTGGTGGCGGCAGCAGATTTGGTATGGTGTTTTTTGTTGTGATGAGAGGCACCATTGTATTGATGATTGGGATTGTGGTGGATGGTGTGATTGATATGCTTGGTCCTTGAGAGAGAATGTTTTTGGGATGGTTTCCATATGTTGTTGTGATATTGATGGAAAGATGTTTTGATTGATGATTGGGGGATTGTGTTTGGATGAGTGGCAACAATGGAGGTAACCCCAAACTAAGAGTTGATGTTGATGTTGGTGGTAAGTGTGGAAGTGGTGGAAAAGTGAGTGGCAGAATTCCTTGGGGAAATGATGAGGATGAAGGGTCAAAGATGCCCCCTAGTCCAAATAAGTCTCCTTCTCCTTGTGAGGTCATAGGGGGAGAGGTTTCTGTGTTTAGCAGGTATGTCGGTGTTGAGTGAAATGATGATGATGGGTCATTTGGATCATGAAAGGTGAGGGTGAAATATGGATACGATGGGTTTTGGGGTACAGATTTCCCTAGGATTTTGTCTGCGTCTAAATCTTGGTTACTCACGAGGGGATGAGTTTGTAGTGTATTGAGAAATGCACTCTTTTTAACAAAAGTTTGAGTTGGAGCAATGGACAATGTAATTTGGGGGATGGATTGGGTGATTCTTTGGAATGGAGGTGCAGATGAGTGGATGAAATTAGAGGCATGAACCCAAAAGGTTCTTCCACAATGGTGCTCACATCGAGATCAGAAGGGAGTTTAGCCCCTTGTTTTGCTAATTCAACCATGTATTATGAGGGATGGAGCTTCATCATGATGTTGAAAATTCTATGGTTTTTTGGGATTTTGGACCATTTCAATGATCTCATCTGGTGTCATCCAAAAGGAATTATTGGTGATATCCTCCACTTGAGCTTCCTCTTGTATATTTTTTGATGATGAAGGAAAATTAGTTACAGGATTGCTTGATCCAACGTGATTCATTTTGGTATTGGTTTGGCTTAGGTCAGTTGAAGTTGTTTTTTCTTTGTTGATCTCCATGTTCTTCTTGTGTTGCGATCTTGTTTGAACCATAAAATGAAGCTCAAAAAGAGAAGATATAGGATGATTAAGGATTAAATGTGTGATGGTGAAATGCATGAAAGGTGGATGATATGGATGTTTAAACTCTTAGAAGATCTTGAGAGGAATGTTAGACTTTTGGGGCTTCAGATTTTTTATTTGGTTTGATTTTTGGATTGGATTCTTAGATTTTGACCTTGACTTGGTTTTCTTTGATTTTGGATTTGAATAGTGAATGAATGGATACCCATATGTTGGATGTTATCTATGAGATAAACTAGTTCAAAAGATGATAATTTTATTAAGCATAAGGAGAAGGATGCATCTAGCCATACCTAGCCAAAGAAGGGTGGTTTTGATAATTTTAACTAAGAATGTGGAGAAGGATACATCTACACATGCCTAGCCAAAACAATGGATGGTTTGATGATTTTGATGTTTGATTCAAGGATTTTGATTTTTTTTATTCATGGATTTTCCAAAAAGTCTAGCATAAAGGATGATTCAAGATTTCAAGATTTATTGGTGGGATGATCTTGGTTTGATATTTTGAAAGATGGATGAAGGTTGACTCTGATCCTACATGTACCTAAAAAGACTCTTTTTTTATAAGACCTTGATATTGAAGAACATGCTTTACTCTAAACAAGGTGTTCAAATTCTAAAAAAAGATTTGGATTTTGACAATAATAGAATGAGTACAAACCAAGATTGTTTCTTGAAGCTCTTCTTTAAAAGTTAAAAAGTAGTCTTCATTTAAATTTGTAGAGCATTGAGAGATTCTTTTGATGATCTTTTGGACTAAGAGCTTTTGGCTTTGGTTTCTAGATTTTTATCTTGCATGAAATCATTTGAGACACGTGTGGGATTCAAATGTTCCCAACTTTTCTTAGTGAGTTATTTTTACCACAAAAAATTCTTGATTAGGTCTTTGAGCTAGATGTATAATGTCTTAACTTCTTATCATTCCACAAAGTATATTGTGTGGAACTTCAATGAAGTCAAGGAAAAATTTACCTATTGTTGACTTTAGTAAGAAAATTGAGATGTAAATTCAAATGATTAGAAACCTCTAAGGATAGAATCCCTAGGGTAAGCAATAACACTTGAATTTTGTCAATGGTATTTGCTTCCTAAAGGGTTTGAAATTTGATGATGATGTTGAATGTTTGTTTTCCCAATGTTTACGATCAAGCAAAGTTTTTTGTTTCCAAGAACATGTACAACCCTATGGCTATGAAAGACTGTATTTGTTGAATCCCCACTTGGACAAGTCCAGCTATGCTTACTTTCGAAAAATGGTTAGATGCTTGACCACATAGGCTCCCCCTTATAGTGCACTCACTTGTTAGGTCAGCCAAGCATCAATATCCATGAATCTCCCATAGCATACTTTCCATTTCTACTAAAATCCATAAAAGTGTGGGGTAACTTTAGAATGACCATTCTTACACCAACAAATAGATCAAAGATTTTGGCCTTTTTCTAAACAAGAGTTTTAATGCTAGAATTCCATTTGTGGGAGACCATCCATGCTACGAGAGACCATTGTTTCCCTTCTCGTTGGAATATTCCTCATGATATTGGCCTTTGTTCGAATATCCAAACTTATATCCTAGGTGGAAGTCGTTTGGATTTAGCATTTTCCTAGTTGGGTCATTCCCTTGGGTGATTACTTTTTCCCACAAGGTAGGCCCTCTAAGATTAAAAAAAAAGTGAGAAAAAATATCTATAACTCGATCAATATTTGTTGCAAACCAAAGAGAGAGAATGTACACAATATGCTTCATGCACACTCAGAAGATTTGTTCAATTTTAAAGTCTAAATTGAAGTGTATGGGTAATTACTTAGGAAAATTAATGTCACCAAAAGGCCTTTTTATTCTCAAGATGACCATGAGGCACGAGAGAAGCGCATACGTCCTTTTAATGATATTACTTTGAGTAAGTAATTAAAAAACAAAGAAGCACATGTTCATTTTAAGTCCACAAAGAAATGATTTGATTCTTTTTAGTATACCAAAATGAAATATGAGATTTTCCTTGTTCAATTGTTAATCCTCAAACCAAATCTAGTGAGTTTGTCATAGAGTTCATTTTAAGCCCTTTGTAGCAAAATTGAATCATTCTTTTTAGATCCCAAAATAAATTTAGTATATCCTAAGCATGAAAGATAACAATTTTTTAAGAGAGATTATGAATTCTCTAAGAGTGTTCAACAAACACTAAAGTGTTCAAAAACACTTGATTTCATGAGATAATGATGCCATTGTGAAACCTCCACTAGGTTTATTTTCTTCACCTTTGATAAAGAAAACCTACAAAAACTAGTTAGAATGGTAAAACAAAAGTCAGGAAGGAAATTAAGAACCCATATGATCAAAATTAAAATAGCACATGTCATAAAAAACTAAAATTCCGCTTTGTTCTTTACTCTAGCAGTGGAGTCTACATAGGTGATGCAATTTAAGGGACCCAACGGTGCTATATGGTACTGTGAATTCTACACGTGTTGCTCTACAGCAAGATGGAGAGGGTGATTGCATCATGCTTTTAACTAGCGATGCAATTTGGAGTTTAAAAAAGTCAGCGACCCCAAATTGACGCAATGGTGGAGTTACAACTTTTGAATTTTGGGTGGGAGAGATCAAGTGTTATAGTTTGTAGTTTGTAGCAGTGCTATATGGCGATGCTAGCGTGGCAGCGGTGCACTTCCCTGTAGACACAAAAACATAAAAAAGCACAAAATTTTTGATAAAAATGTGATTTAAATTTGAGATTTTCCCTCCTAGCACCAAATGTAGAACCAAGATCCTAAAACCTACAAAACATAATAGAAAAACACATAGTTAGATCAAATACAAGTGAGAATCAAGATTCCCCATGAAATCCATTAGCAAAGCTCAAACTAGGAGATAAAATGAAGAACACAATGAGAAAGCAATGAAATCCTAATTAAGCAAGAAAACTCTTGATTCCATGGGGGAATTGGTGCTAATTTGATGTGAAAATTGGCCCTTTCCCAACTCCTATGATGCAATTTTGATGAGTGATGAAGGTTGATCCACTTTGTTGAAGATTCAATTGAGCTCCATGATGAAAAATCTGCATAACCTAGCTAAGACTTTGACAAGATGGAAATAGATATGCTTGAAGATAAAATTGAGTATAGTAGACTTGCTCAAATTGTGGATCATCAAATGAATAGAGAAACCTCTTATTATAGAAAGACAAGATGGAAGAATTCCC
>VDFB02353226.1:0-49909 GCA_007258455.2 Sequoia sempervirens
GGTCCTCTTTTCTTTCGGAGTTAAGTGGTTAGGACATTCTCCATATGTCAGGAAGTGAGCTATGTTGGAAAACCATTCATCAGTGGTGCTAACGAATAGTACCATAGGAAGTGTACTAGGATCAACCTCTTCATCTGAGACCTCCTCATCTTCCAAAATTTCCTCACCTGGATTGTTTTCTGCAATGAGCTGACAAAGGCCACATCCACGTATCAGCTTAGTAGGCTTTATCTCTAGATCATATTCCTGAATCTTAGCAATCCAGTTTCCTCTTTTCGTTCCAAATTCCTGTTGTGTGAGGATAGACTTGACAGTTGAATCTGGAACGAGGACTTTGACATGACTTCCCAGAATGTAGAACCGGAAATGCTTGACGGCTTTCACCACTGCAAAAGCGTGCTTTTCCATCTGAGAATATTTCAACTCGTAATTCTTTAGAGGGCAACTCATGAATGCAATGGGGGATTCAAATCCCTCATCATTTTCCTGCACCAAGATTGCTGATAGCGTATGCTCAGAAGCATAACTGTACATCACAAACTCCTTGGTGTAGTTAGGGAAAACCAATACAGGCGCATGAGCGATGGCCTCCTTGATGTCAGCGAACGCTGCTTTGCCTTCTGCCATCCAATGAAACATGGCATTACCCTTCATCATGTTCACAATGTGACGGGTCTTTTCAGCAAAGTCTAGAAGAAACCTTCTCAAGAAGTTTACCTTGCCGAAAGAGGAATGAACGGCTTTCTTGCTTGACGGCAAAGTGAGGGACTTGATTCCATTGACTCTTTTTGAGTCAATCTTAATTCCTTCAGCAGATACTATGTGACCAATAAGTTTACCTTCTGTCACCCCAAAAGTTGACTTTTTGGGATTGAGGGAAATGTCGTGCTGACGGCACCTTTCCAGAGTTTGTCTCAAATGATAGAAATGCTCATGGCATTGCTTGGAGAACACCGTTAGATCATCAAGGTACACCACAATGAACTTACCCATTACGTCACAAAAAGCAAGATCCATGGCACGTTGGAATGTGGCGCCGGCGTTGATCAAACCAAACGGCATCCTACGATATGCAAAGGTTCCCCAAGGCGTTGTGAAAGCGGTTTTGTGTTGATCGCTTGAATTCACTTCAATTTGATTGTAACCGGAAAATCCGTCTAGCATAGAGAGCATCTCGGATCCAATTACATTTTGTAGAACTTGATCCATCACTGGGAGTGGGTAATTGTCTTTGAGAGACAATTGATTTAGATTTCTGAAATCTACACAAATGCGGATTTCACCGTTCTTTTTACGAACGGGGACGATATTGGCTATCCATGTTGAATGATGGATAGGGAATATTATCTGCGCATTCAACATCTTTTGAACTTCAGCTAAGATCGTTCCAGAAATCTTGGGATTGTACTGCCTCTGCTTTTGTTTGTAAGGTAAAGCACCAACCTTGAGAGGAATGTCATGTTGCACTTCCTTGGGCCGAAATGACTTTAGATCGTCATATGAATATGCCAAGATGTCAATGTACTCCTGCAGTAACTGAGCAAACTGTCTTCTTTCTTCGACCATGCAACATTTGCCAATGTTGACCATCTTAGGGTCAGCCTTAGTTCCCAAATTTATCTGCTCAATCTCATTAGATGAGTCAGAATCTGAGAGTTGTTTCTTTACGTGGCGATCATGCTTATCAAAAAGTTTCTCCAAGGATACCAATCCTTTAGGGATCTTATTCCCTTTGAGTTGCAGATATTCCTCGCCTGTAACAAGATCTAGATCGGACACGGATTCTTGAAGTGGAGAATCACTGCCCTCAAAGTACAACTCATCAAAATTCTCTGCTTTCTCAAGAAAGGCGATAATTTGATGGTCATCGTTGAAAATCTGCCAGTTTTCTGAATTGTCAGGCACACTTGGGCGGAAAACCAACTCTATGGTGTAGGTAGAACCTTGAAAGTCTTTGTGTGGTACCAGGAGCGTGGCAGAGATCGCAAGGGAATCAGCTCTAGTATTGTATTCTCTGGGAACAACGGAGATATCAAAAGCCTCGAATTCCTCAATGGAATCCCATACTAGATTACGGTAATGCCTGAGTCTCTCGTTCTTTGTTTGATAGAGATTTCTCACTTGACATACTATCAACTCGGCATCACCTTGCGCATGAAGATTTTTTATACCCTTCTTCAATGCAACTTGCATTCCTAGTAACAGGGCTTCATACTCGGCGGTGTTATTGGTGTTATCAAACTGCAGCTTGAAGGAAAAAGGGAAAAACTTTCCTGATGGTGAAATGAAAACCATTCCTGCTCCGGAACCGGTCGAAGAGCAGCTACCATCGAACTCGAGCAGCCATACACCATTGGAATCACCAACTGGAACAGTGTCGAAGTCCAAAACTTCATCCTCTGACGAAGATTCATGGTCGGAGATGGACAAATCTCCTGATGACGTTTCCTCTGAAGTTGACGAAGTATCATCTTTTTCTAGCTCATTTCGAGTTGAGGATTCTCCTACCTCATCTGTTTGTAGGTAGTAAGTTCCCACACCTGATGATTCAAACAAAATCTGAGCTCTGGGATCATTGGACTCAACAACCGAAAACTTTGATTCCTTTTCAGGAATCAGCTTTTGCATCACACCTTTTACTGGTATTCTTGCTTCAGACATATCCATACTTAGTTCTCCTCCAACATCTTTGCAGAAATTGCGTCCGAGGAGTATACCATAGGAAGCTGGTACATCGGCCACGAGGACTGTCATTTTTATCTTCTTCTCCAGGTATGCAGCGAATGCATATTGGGCATCTTTGATCTGACCGATCAATGGCACTTGTTTATTTTCCATGGAAAAGCAACGGCTAAAGGTTTTGGTCATCTCAAGGCCTAACGCAGTAGCTACCTTGGCGGGCATTACGTTGTCAGACACACCAGAGTCTATGACACAGTTACTCAGCTTGAAACCATTTACAAGTAGGGAGATGAAAAATGGATCAATGCGTCCAGAAGCAGTTGGAGGATTAGATACAAGGTTACTCTGTGACACTTTGGGTTTAGGAGTAACTGGGACGTCAGGAGGAGTATCCTGACTTGGGGAGATCTTTTTATCATTCACAAACTTGACAAGCCTGTCAAATTGGTCGGGGTTGGCTTTGAGGTATTCAGCCTCGGACATTTGAACCTTGGTTTTCTTGGCATGGTCAATAATGTCGAAAGCCTGGAAAGAACTTTGTAGGTTGGAAGCCGTAACTTCACTGATTGGTTTCACAAAGGGCACACTGGTCTTTGGAACGGGAGGATTAGCTTTAGGAACAATGGGAGTTGACGAAGAAGAACGGGGTGCACTTACTTGTGGATTTGCTGCTTTCTTAGGCTGCCAAGGGAGGGGAGATCCTCTTTTGGCAATCGTTATGGGCTGCTTTTCTTTTTCTGGGACAGCAGCAGCTTGAGCTTTGTCAAGTTCACTTTGTTGATGCCGCGTAAAAATAGCGTAAGTGTCAGTCACCAAGTCGTCTTCTTCTTCTTCTTCTTCCATCATTTGCAAATAGCTAATCTTGGAGTCACCAGCCGATTCAGTTTCTTCTTCTTGGAAGAGATCGGCATTTTCTTCTTTAGGATATTCGGGCTGAGCATAATCATCTTGTTCAGTCTTATAGTACCCAGCAGCATTGTTAGCAGGTGGGGCTTCAAGAGCAAGTCATCCTAGAGGTGCTGGGAGACGATTCTGATTTTTGTTGCCAGCATAGTTAGGAAAAGTCCTCCTAGGGACGTCTTTGTAGTTGTTACCATTGTTGTTGTTTGACACTTGCTTCTTGAGAGATAGAACTTCATTTGCCAGCCTTTGGACCATGGGATCTGTGAAATTTGAGCTGGCAGTGGAAGTACTAGCATTGGATGCTGAAGATCCTGAGGCTTGCATCCTTCTATTTCCGTTAGTCCCCATCCTGATTTCTCCAGCAAGGATCATGTCGTCCTCAAGACTGGTAGCCAATTGCTGGGCTGCTACAACGTTAGCAAGATTTTCCCTACGCAAGTAGAAACTTACCTTAGGTAATTGGGTGTTGATGAAGAAGCATTTCAGGTTGTGATCCGTTGGCTTTGCATCATTGGGGATCCGTGTCACCAACTTATTGAACTTCGCCACAAACTCGCGCATAGGCTCGTGAGCTTCTTTGCGCATGGTGGTGAGTTGCGCCAACAGAGCATGTGAATCTTCAGCAGGCTTAAACCTTTCTTCAAATTTAGTGCGAAGAGTGGCCCAATTGGTGACGGAAGCATTGGGAAGAGTAAAGAACCATTCGGCTGCAATCCCTTGAAGGGATTCAATGAACAATCTTACGGAAACATCTTCGTGCTCAATGCCAGAACGCCGCATACTATGTAGAATGCGGATATGTGCTCATCGGGGTGTTGTTTGCCATCACCTTGAAATTTTGGAAGATGCTTCCTGGATACACGAGGAAGTTCGTGTAAAGGTGGAGTCAAACGGAGGGGACCAAAAGCATTTCCCCACGGTCCTGCAGGTGGTGCGGCCATGACTGGTTGCACAACAGATGCTTGAACAGGACGTCTGCGATAAACTGACCAAACACTTGGGATCGGAGATCTTTGGCTACGTGGAGGGAAGCTTATAGCCCACTGCAGTGGTGACCTTGCTCGTGGAAGAGTAAATGGAAAGTCACGTTGCAACAACTCTTCAAAGAGTGGATCTATTATTCCTTGAGCCCTCAATCCTCTTGTATATATTCGGTCCACCAGAATGTAGATCTGAATACAAAGGGTCTTACAGAGTTAACAATATACAAAAGAACAGCAAGAAAAAGGAAACTTATCTACTTCAATCCGAAGCGTGAGGCTCAGATTGCGTATGTAGGTTCCCCAGCATAGTCGCCAAAAAATTGTTGGGTGAAAATTATGTAATCAACTCTCGACAGATTACACAACTTGGACTTCAGCCACAGCTATGTGAGATATGAATCTCTCCTCTCGGAAAGGGGAGGCGCCCTTCTTACTGCTAAGAGAAACAATAGTAAATCACAAAAGTAATTACACAATGTACACGAAATTCACGGAGTGGGGGGGGTGTGTTACATTCCATCCTTCTCTCTTTTTTGAGGAGAATGCTTTGCAATGCTTCGCGTGTTGGAAGTTCGAATTCTTGATGGCGGGAAGCGAACAACTAGCGTGTGCCAATATCTCTATCGTCGAAGCCGGTAGAGATACTAAGAAGTAATTAACAACAAACAAAGAAAATAAAAAGGAAAGCTCCACGAAGGCACAAAGTCGTTCAGTAGCTTTATCAGGGTCGGATCTGCATAAACGTACCGTTTGCTACGTTAGAAGCACAAAGTCTTCTTAGACGCAACAATTCTTCGAACAGCATGAACGATTACAAGCACAAAGTCTTGTAGATCATCCAACCAAAATGTCAACGAGCACGAACGATTACAAGCACAAAGTCTTGTAGATCTTTCGACAAAGTATCCAAGAGAATGAATAATTATAAGCACAAAGTCTTATAGATTATCCAACAAGAACATGCAAGAGTATAAATGATTATAAGCGCAAAGTCTTATAGATCACTCAACCAATGATAAACAAAATAACAATGCAATCTAAAGAATAAATGTAACACAAAGTTTACATCAACCACTTAGAGTCTTTCAGATTCCTCGAACTAATCACTACCAAATCAAATCAACTTACAAAAGTATTGAATCCAACGCAAAGTCTGGCTTGCAATCCTTTTCTTTATTGATTGAATCTTATTCACAAAGTATGAACGCAAAGTTTCACAAGTTTGCTTACAAAAGGGCAGCACTTCATTGCAAAAGGCTAAAAGATAATATTACAATGAAAATCCCTCACATTATATAGAAAGAGGGATGAGCAAAAGAAGGAAAGAGATTGAGAAAATCAGGGAAAGTTAGGTGAGCGATTTTAGGAGATCTCACCTAACTTTGACCAAAGTCAAAGTGTAATTTGTTTTGAAAATATTACATCTTTGGACTTGGTGTAATTACAATTTACAAAATGACATTCAAAAATGTCGAGAAATATTTACAAGATGCATAAAGGGATGCACCGGAAATGTCTAACGCTGGAGAATAGGGGGCCGCTTCACGTCTCTTTGCATTAGGCGCGGAAGTCTTCAAATTTCCTCCTAGTCTCCTGCACGAACTTCACATCTGGACCAACGGTGTAATCCACAATGGTGTGAATTCTCATGATCGATCTCATGGTAGATGAGTGAACCTTTTTGCACCTATCAAGATGCATCTTCAGGTTGTCCAGTGTGAGCCTTGTATCACAAATGATGTTCAGCGAAGCTTCTGAGAAGTCTGAACTGTCGATTAAATTCGTGATGGCTTCCTTGAAGATCAGGGATATTTCTGTGGCCGGTAGGAAGATACGATTGTCCTCAAGAAGTTGACCAGGAAACTCTCTAATACTTTTGTCAAGAATGTTGCGATGCCTGTCGACATCTTCCTATACTTGGTGAAGATCTTCAATGAGAGATTGAACAACTTGAATCCTGTGTTTCAGTGATTCTCTTACCTCTACAAACTTTTCTTTGTCGGGAATTACCCCAACCTCCACCAATTTGCTGAGCTTTACCTGTTTCATTTTCGACCATGACAATAGGCATTTTTCCATGTCTCTGCGCTCCTGGGAAAGTACGCTCTTTTCTTTGTCAAGCTCTGTGGTGAGCTTGGCCAACATGGTGGTTTTCTCATCTGCAGCCAAAATTATCTGAGATCCGTGTTCGATGATCTTTTCAACAAAGTCATACAACACCCTGCCTTTGGAGGCGAATTTCTCAGCTTTCTTGACAGCTGGGTCTTCAATACTTACCACTGTCAGCGGTTGTGCATTACTGGAGAACCGGCAAGTCTCTTTACCGCAGTGGCATAATGCTCCCACGCCCCTCACGTATTCTGGTGCGCTCAGCTTTTTGTCCAGCCAGCCTCTGCCAAGATATCCAGTGACTTGCGCGTCTGCTTTTGCACTTTAAGTTGTGCTTGCCCAGGTACGGACT
Source organism: Sequoia sempervirens (assembly GCA_007258455.2). Lineage (NCBI taxonomy): Eukaryota > Viridiplantae > Streptophyta > Pinopsida > Cupressales > Cupressaceae > Sequoia > Sequoia sempervirens. Next base: position 7,030 of record VDFB02353226.1, read on the forward strand.
TTTTTGTTAACGTGTAGTCCTCCATATTATCACCTTCTTGATTAGGTGGTATGCCAATTTCAGCATACTTGTGGCCAGACTTATCAACATTCAGCCTCGAGTATACTTTTTCCTTCTTCTTCCCTTTGGCCTTTGGAAGAACTATCTCTTCAAGGTCGAGCTCCTCTGGAGAAATCATTTGCTTCTTGCGCTTCAACACTTGAGATATTAGCCAAGGAGGAAGAAAAGAAGTGTGAACTTCTGGATTTACTGTCAATTCAGTCGCCATTGCCACCTCTGAAGTTATTGTCACATCTGAACTCACCATTGGTATTGTGACAATTGGAGAAGTGTTTGTCATCATTGCTCCTGTAGTTGACACATTGAGTTAATCACGCATTGACTCATTCATGAAACGATTGAATTAGTTCTCGAAGTGATATCATCGTTAGGCCGAAGACAAGCTAGGAATGTGGGCGATGGTGAAGCAGCGGTATATCAACCCGTATGGATGCTTGTCAGCGAAGGAGTGTATCAAGGCGGGTTGATCTTTGAGGGGATAGAGGATATCTCGGTGCCCGGGGAATGCTTGTGGTAGGAATAGGTGACGAGGGAACAGGAGGTGGAGGATTTCTTGACTCAAGAGGGGTATGAGGAACATTTGAAGTCACCGGCGATGATGTTCTGTGGATTTCCTCAACTACGTTCTCGGGAGGAGAAGTAGTTATTTCTTCATCATGCTCGGGTTCCTGTTGATCACCCTCTTGTCTCTCTGATTTTGGCTCACCTTCGAAGTCACCTTCAGATCCTTCTTCAAAATCTTCATCAGACTCTTGCCCGCTTTTAGAAACCTCTTCGGCATCGGAGTCTGCTTCTGCTGAATCTTCATCTTCAGCGGATTGGTCGCTTGAATTATCTTCTTCATCGGAATCTACCTCCTCTAGAATGGGCTTTTTACCCTTTGAACGAGATGGATAAGATTCTGGCTTCTCTGTCTCTTGGATAGCCTGGGTATCTTTCTTGCCAACAGTGAACTTGATCCTTGGACCTCTTCGTGAAGAAGTGGGAACAGCCGCTGATTTGTTTTTGTCACGGAGTTCTTGCTGTTGGTGTGCTTCTGCCTCAAACTCTTCTCCTTCTGAGTCTGTCCTGAAACTTTTCATCGTATGACCATGTTTGTGTAACCATTCTTCTATGTTGGCTAGGATTGGCCTCAGCCTTTCTCTCATGTTGGTGACCTCTTTCCTAGACCACTGTATTGCAGGCAATGGCCTCTTAGCAACGCCTTGCTCATCATAGACAGCGTTCATGATATCACCTGGATCCTCAAAATCCTCTGGTAGGTCAATGATACCAAGATCTCTGATTTGTTGAACTGTCAATCTGCAATAGTCCATTTTGTGAATGGCTTCTTCATCTCTGCAATTTGCCCAGATGTCTTCAAAATGGTACCTGTGTTGGTGACCCTTTTGCAACTTCTTTCTGACATCTCGGTAGTCAAAATCAAACCTATACCTGTAGGTTTTGATGGTCATGATCTGCATCTCAGCATAGACAGACTTAGCTTTTTGTGCGGTTTGGATGGTATATCTCTGCCAGATAGTGCGATTGGGAACTTGAATCCCGCAGCTTGTAGTTTATACGTTCTTCTGCGCGGCATCGATTTATCGCATGTTTCCATGAGAACCCACTTATCCGAAGGATAATGTGGTAGCATGTAGGGACAACCGGTGTAACAACCTACTCTCAAGTAAGTAAACGTTGGGAATTGGAGAAAAATACATCAACTTTACTTACCACCTTATAAGCCTCATCAGACACTCTTCTTCTTTCTAGAGCTGGATCAAAGTTGAAGAGTAAGGGCGCAAAGAAAGCATCAGTGACCCGTCTGAAATGGTGAAAGCTCTCCTTTAGCTCCAACTGATAGAAATATCACATTACACAAAGCACCATCATTTTGATTCCCCTTTGTGGATAGACGCAAGAGATTATACCATCCCACAGCTACTGCACTTGCACCCGGTAGAAGTCATAGCAGAATGTAGAAGGAGGCATTGATCGAAAGGCTATTCGTGCATCTCATCATGATTTGTTTACCCGATCCAATATGCACCTTACGCCTCCTTATGATTTTGATGCTCATACATCCAATCATGAAAGGTGGATGATTCTGGCAAACCCTTCACTCTGCTCAGAAACGTGATCATATCCTTGACGTCATCTTTGAAGTCACTTCTCAGGAGTCCTTTCGGCCATCTAGAAACAGAAGATCTAGGCTTTTTGAGCCATTGAGTATTTATCAACTGTTTGGCTTTATTAGGATCAGCATCGAAAATCTCCTGTTCTTTTGATATAGAAATGTCAATATATTTGTCCATGTGAGGAACCTTGAAGACGATGTCAAAGAAATCGGGGTCGAGTCTTAGAATCTCGTGCCCGGAAGAGTCGATCACACTTCTGCTTTCTCGGATGTAATGAGACACAATTTGAAGAACAAACTCAGTATTGTGCGTAGCTGTGGGGAACATCGCCACCAAGTGGAGATTGTTGTGTACAATTGCCCTCATCGAATCAGGGAGAGGCTTTGTCTCTATCAACTTTGCGAAGTCAACCAAGTCTTGATGGCCAACTTCTATATCCTTTATTTTTCAACTTTCGAAAGCACCATAGTTGGCGGATAGACGCCTTGATATTTGTACTTCATCTTGCTTTTTGCTTTCGAAGAAGAAGGAGGCTTCGTAGTAGTCATCAAAAGAAACTGGAACACTGAGCACTCTTGACTTGATCTCTGAGAGTAGACTGCAATTCGTCTAGCCAGAACAAACACCAATTGTTAGGAAACATGGGAAAGCCTGAAATGAGCATGAGGGTGGGAAAAGCATGGAGCGGATGGCAAGGCGCGCAAAACGATGCACGAATGCGAGAAAATGAAGCTCAAGGATGCACTGGTCAAAAATGAAGTTCATTTGGAAAGGTCTGGGAAAAGCCTACAAAAAGTGTAAGGGCGCTAAAATTCAGCGCCCTTACATTCTGAGAAAATTGCTTTTGGTGTAAGGGCGCTAAATTTTAGCCCCCTTACACTTTTCCAGTGTTAGGCAAATTTCTGACATTCTCAAGATGTCATAGCACGGAAATTTAGCGCTTTAGCTTTTGAGAGAGATGACTTTGATGCAAGGGCGCTAAATTTTAGCGCCCTTACATCTTACAGTGTTAGGCAGTTTTGAGGTATCTTCAAAATGTCATAGCGCAGAAATTTAGCGCTTTTGCAATTCTGGCGGTTCTTGAAGATGTAAATGCAATGAGGAATGGCGAAGGCGCTTAAGCTTCAGCAAAGGCAATGTTTGGTTAACTTTGAAATGTCATTCGAAACCATCTCCATTCCATTACATTTTCATTCAAAGGTCAAAGGAATTCTTTTTTACAATGGCGAATCTTTCCAATGTTTGCCAAAATGAATGAAGAACTTCTAACAAAGATACCTTAACACAAGCATGGCGGGTGGATAGAAATTCTCAAGTGATATTGCGCGCAGAGGAGAAAGGTAGGAAGAAACGCGTATGAAAGACAAGAGAAGAAACGCGTATGGGTAGGGTAAGAAGAAGGAATGAGCATCAAAATGAACACGCACAGAGGAGAAAGGTGCATAATGAATGAGGGTTCCAACGCGTAAGGAAACAAAAGCTCGCCATGATGAAGACAAAGAATGGACAGAAAACGCGAATGAAGAACACTTGAAGGGCGAGAACAAAACGCGAATGGAAAGCATAATGCGTAAGAAAAGAAAACGTGTATGTTTAACAATGAACACATACAAATGAAAAGAGTGAAGACAAAGCCAAACGAAAAACTTACCAGAGAAAAACGCGAAGGATGTTGAAAAAATGGCGAAATCTCCAAAACGCGAACTTGCAGTTTGAATGAAACCCGCACAGCAAGAGGAGAGAGGAGAAAAATAAAATGTGAACAACTAAAATGAAAGGCGAATTCATTCACTTAAGTGAAAACAAAAATTAAAAACCTAACTCAAGTCGCCCCTTGATAAAATTTAAAGCCCGCAAAGTGCGCCCGGTCGTCGGTCCTGTCTCGGTCTCCATGTGTCCTTGGATCGTTGGTCTCTGCTGGGTCAGCTGGTCTTCCGTGTCTGTCCGTGTCTGTGTCTGTCGGTTCTGGCCATCTTTTTGTGTCTGTGTCTGCTGTGTATGTATATATGTATATATGTGTATGTGTATATATATGTATATATGTTATATGTATATATATATGTTTATATGTATATATATATATATTTATATGTATATATATATATTTATATGTATATATATATGTTTATGTGTATATATATATGTTTATGTGTATATATATGTTTATGTGTATATATATATATATGTTTTATATATATATATATATATATATATATTTATATGTATATATATATTGTATAGTGTATATATTTATATATTTTATTCATTTCGAAATTGTGTTGGGCCGACTGTATTTGAGGGCTTTGGGCTGAATTTATTTTGTATCGGGGTTTATTTAACCAAAAAAAATATTATTATTTTTTTTGGGTTGAAGGGAAGGGACGGTGTTGGCCATACCCTCCCCCTCTTCCCAGTGGGCCACGCTAGGCTGCCCACAGCAGTTGTAGGGACTATTGTGCGCAGTCCGTGTACGACGGGATCTCATTTAAATTTCTTTTATATATAATATATATATTTATATGTATATTAATATATGTTAATATATATATAAATATATATATATATATATTTATATTATTATATGTTTTTTTTTGTTTTGGAATATTTTATATCAAAAAAATAATTGATGAGGCCAAAATAATTAGTTAAAAAAAATTATATAAATATATATATAAAAATAAAAATAAACAAAATGTTTATATAGATTTGTTTTATTTTTAAAAACATGTTGATTTCTCTTAAAAATATAAATTATGAATATGACTGCAATTTTATTCTTGGAAATAGTCGAATTGTATTCATAATAGAATTATTATCAAAATGTTATCTTCAAAATCATTGAATTGAATTGGGAAATAAATCTTATTGGATAATTGCGAATGAAATAAATCAAATTGTGGATATTGTTATGTTACTTGCATTATAGAATCTTGTTAGATTGAGTTGGTTATTTTTCCTTATAAATATGTTATCATTTTGACTTGTTTAGTCTGGGAACCCAGTTTGGTTTAGGAACCCATTTAGGGATATCGTGTACCTTAGGCTTCCAGAGGTTTGATTTCATTGTTAATTTATGTTCTCTTTTCAAGTGCTCTTGATGTGGCAAGTTATTTGGTATCATTATTTTGAAAAGGTTGTACAGGATTTTGTTGAGACTCTGATTATGTGTTTTAGCGAGATGGGTAATGCCTCACATGTCATTTGTTGAGATTTAATGCTTTGTTCTTTATGGTACAACCCTTGATTTTTTTATTATGTTTTGAGGTCTCCAGGGAGTGGCTCTTCGTGGGGGTCGGCACCTCAAAAGGAGGAAGGGCTCAGGATAACCCACATAAGAGTTAGATTAACAAGTGAAAACCTAATAATAGAACTTAGGGGGATGGGTAGTAATAACATAATAAGATAATCTTGGATACCTCGTCTATCCATTAGGGCTATCGTAGACTAATGGTAGACTAAGAAGGCCATGGTTGGAAAAGTCGTTACCTCATCCTTAGGAGAGGTTAACAGCTCCGCATGAGTTACCCTATGGGGCCAGTGCCTCAAGTAGGAGGAAGGGCCAGAATAACCATAGATGGGGGTCGGTGCCTCATGTTGGAGGAAGGGCCAGGATAGCCCATGTAGGCTATGCGATGACAATCTCCACTAGTTTCCCTTATGCTTGTTTTCTTGGTTGCCTCTGGAAGTGTGTTATGACTGTTGTTTTGGATTTACTTGGCAAGTGGCTAATGGTTGTTGCCTTAGGTTTATTTATGATGTGTTTTATGACTTTGTGTATATTATGATTGAATCTTGATTGTTGTCGTTTATGATCTATGTAATATTTTGTTATTTCTATTAGAGTTATTGTTACTATGATATTATTTATTGGTGTTAGTCTTGTATCATTCTTGGTCGCAGTCACTTCCTTGTCACCTCTGAGCATGGGGGTGGGTTTTTCTAAAACCCACCTGGTCGGGTGGAACGTGCTTCGCACTCGTTGGGTTCCCCATCAACGTTCATTCTTCATGGTATCTTTCAGATGGAGCTTGTACCAGATATTCATCTTGTATTTCAAACATTCTTTGTATTATGTATTTATCCCACATGTATGGGAGGTTTTATTGTATCTCAATATATTGTGAACTTGTAATGTATTAAAAGATGATGTATTGTAAATGTACCCTTGTAACCATTCATAATTTATGAAATTTATTATGGGTTGTATCATGTGTTGTATTTATACTTATGCTTATGGATATATGTATGTTATCTTTTGTAAATGGTTATTTTAATGTCTATGATGGATGTACAGATTAGTTATGTTATTTAGCTTTATCTATAATCTTTCATTATGAGTTGGTTTTATGCAATGTGACCTCGCGTGCCCCAAGGGACTTAGATGTTTATGATGTTATCGTGCAATGTAAATATGTTTTAATGTTTCATTATATGTTTACTTTGTATTATTAAAAAAAAAATGTGTGCATTGTTTTGTCCTTTGGGGTTTGCACGACGGGCATTACATATTTATATAAATTTAATTACATATTTTTAATAATTTTTACAATCTAAGAGATATGATTGAATTAAATTGACTATTATGATCATATGGGATCCAAAATAATCATTAATATAAGTTTACCAAAATTTTGGATCATATAACTAATGCATCAAAGTTGTATGTTCTATAAAATGAGTGACTTGTCTTTATTTACCTACATCATTCAGATAGCCTTATGTTATTATTTTTTGGGTAACCATTGTGTTCATTGATGTTTCTATTCCTATTTCCAACATAAAATTTATCAAAGTTATAGTTGATTTAATGGTAAACAATAGGATAAAAGGAGAAGAAAAATAAAATTAAGTAAAGAGAACATAACAATTTGAGAGTTGTATAGTTGATTTCAAGAATCTACAACATAAAAAGTTAATGGTAAACAATAGAATAAAAAGAGAAGAAAAATAAAATTAACTAAGTAGGGCAAAACAATGTGAAATTCCTAATTGGGTCGGGGATGATGCTTTAAATCTCCTCACGCAAAAATGGGAAGGTATTGCCAATTAGTGGGTTGGTATGTGTGTTTGTGCTCGGTCTCTGTTGTTCGTGTGTTGAGTTTGTTATCTTTTTGGTTTCTGTTGTTTTTGGTCTCGACTCTATGATGTTTTATTGAATGTGGTCTCTTTTTGGCCTTCGGGATCATTGTGCAATGGGTATTACACCTAGTAAATGTAGCTTATTTTATCAAAAACAATGTGAAATTCAAACAATTGATTTCAAGAATCTGTAACATAAAAATTAATGGTAGAAGTAAGATAAGATTAACTCGAGAAAGAATAACAATATGAGAGTCAAAAGTTGATTTCAAAAATCTACAACATAAAAATTTAATGCTAAATAATATAAATGGAGAAGAAAAATATATTTGAAAATATCTGTGTGCCATCCTTGTCAGTGACCTCCTCTTTTCAAAGGAATTTCTCAAAAAAAAACACTTTAACATAATATTTTTTATTTAGAATGTTTTTTTTTCAAAAAATTAAAAATACCCTTTTGTAGAGCTCGAATGAAGAATCCAAATATATAATTTTTTTAATATTTTGATTAGTTTTAATTTATTTCTTATTTTAAATAATGTAAATAGGTTGTTAAAATAAAAATGAGCCTGATTAGAAATTAAAACAAATACTAAAATATATTAAAAATATGAAAAAATAAATGGTGCACTAGAGGACAGAATCTTCTTTAAAAAGGTATAATTTATTTTTTGAAAATAATAAAAAAAGTAAATAATAATTGAAGTCAAATGAAAACTATCAAATTTTGGTACATTTAACTTTAAAACATTATTACTGTATGGTGTCTATCTAACCACCCTAACCACAATAAAATGAAAATATTTTTATAAGATAAATTTGATATAGGTAGAGAACTCATGTCTCGATGTGATGCATATTTTTTGTAATTTTTTCCAAGTAAATAATAAATTATGATTTTTATTACAACTTTTAAAAATATAAAAACTAGGTATGTCTAACCACCTTTAACTTGGTCAAAACTTCATGAAATTAATTTTTTTTTAAATTATATAGTATGTGAAGCATAGAATGTGACGCATGTTTCAGATTCAAAAAATGTGATATCATTTGAAAGCTATAGAATTTTTTCAATCAGCCTATCAATCAGGACTTTAGTCGTAATTCAAATAGAAAATGAATAAGAATTATTTATTAAATTCAAATTAAAGCATAATTTATATTGGTGGAAACCTTAGAATCTCCTTTAAAAACCCTTTTCATTTCATCAATTTTGGGTAAAAAAAGTTGTCAACCATATACCCATCATATCGCCACTTTTTGGCCCATCATGATCCTACACATACCCACGAAGAAAATATTTATCAAAACTTTTAATTTTTTTTCCATGCACTAGATTTTGAAGTTATCTATTTAAGAAAAAAAATAGGGAAAAATAAAATTGTTTTCTATTTTTTTCTTGATGTCAACTCAACGTCACTTTTTCTTGAAATTTCAGTAATTCAAAATCTACTCTTAAATTTATAAAAATAATATTTAAACATTTTTTTTTAAAATGAAAAATTATAGCAATAAACTTAATCAAGAGCTATACATTGCATTGTTTTGCATCATTTGAAATTTAAAACATAAAAACCACTTTTATGTGATCTTCCATGTTGAGGAGCTTAGTTACTACTTTTAATCGATCCTTGATCCCAGCTATTGTGAAGTAAGAAAATGTAAATGTTCACAAAAAACATTTTAATTTGTTGTTTTTTGGTACATAAACAAAATTCTATTGATATAGATTAATCATCCATTTCTTGAAAATGGCTTTCCAAAAGAAAGCAGTGCTCCACATTTACACCAAATCGTCATTTTCATTAAGGACGCATTGCCAACTACTATAGGTGGCAAAGGACAGTGGTTCTGATATGTTGTGAAGGCTTCTCTAGTCATTCTAAGGAAATGGAGGAGAATGATAAGCACCATAAAAATGATGGAAAGCCTTGTCAATAAATCAAGAATCATCGATGAGGAGTTGTTGTCTACAACCTTGGTGGGTGTTGAATGCAATTACTTTACCTTATCTGAGCTATAGCTACTTACTATAGAAAAATACACACACAGTTGAAAGCATCAAAATTAATGCATGATAATTTGTCATTTCAAAAATATCCTCAGTGGAAGCAGTAGAAAAACTGTAACATTTTACTTTTTTAAAATTGCTTAAATGCATTAATTTTTAATTGAAAGTAGGATAAAATTTTATTTTATACCTGTTTGAAATAAACAAATAAAATGTATTGAATATAGAAGAACAATGGAAAGGAAATTTAGGTTTCAAATAAAGAGGAATTATAAAAGACAATTTATTTTTAAAAAAATTGTATGGATTATGAATTATTTTTTAAATATTAGTGTCTTGTTTTATGTTATAACAAAAAAGATATTTATAATATAAATTTAATTACATATTTTTAATAATTTTTACAATATAAGAGATGTCATTGAGTTAAATTGACTATTATGATCATATGAAAGCCAAAATAATCATTAATATAAGTTTATCAAAATTTTGGATTATACAAATAATGCATCAAAGTTGTATGTTTTATAAAATGAGTGACTTGTCTTTATTTACCTATATCATTCAAATAGCCTCATGTTATTATTTTCCATGTAACCATTTTGTTCATTAATGTTTCTATTCCTATTTCCAACATAAAATTTATCAAAATTATAGTTGATTTAATGGTAAACAATAGTATAAAAGGAGAAGAAAAATAAAATTAAGTTAAGAGAGCATAACAATGTGAGAGTTGTTTAGTTGATTTCAAGAATCTACAACATAAAAATTTAATGGTAAACAATAGGATAAAAGGAGAAGCAAAATAAAATTAACTAAATAGGGCATAACAATGTGAAAGTCGAACAATTGATTTCAAGAATTTGTAACATAAAAATTAATGGTAAATAATATGATAAAAGGAGAAGTAAAACAAGATTAGCTAAAGAAAGAATAACAATATTTCAAAAATCTAAAACATAAAAATTTAATGGTAAATAATATATAAATGGAGAAGTAAAATATATTTGAAAAATATCTGTGTGGCATCCTTGTCAGCCACCTTATCTTTTTTAAGGAATTTCTAAAAAAAATCCACTTTAACATAATTTTTTTATTTGAAATGATTTTTTTTTTTAAATTAAAATATCCTTTTATAGAGCTCGAAGTGAAGAATCCAAATATATATATTTTTCAATATTTTGATTAGTTTTAATATATTTTTTTATTTCAAATAATGTAAATAGGTTGTTAAAATAAAAATGAGACTCATTAGAAATTTTAAAAAAAATACAAAATAAATTAAAATTTTGACAAAATAAATGGTGCACTAGAGGAAAGAATCTTCTTCAAAAGGGTATATTTGTTTTTTGAAAATAATAAAAAAAATAAACAATAGTTGACGTCAAATGAAAAATATCAAATTCTAGTACATTTGACTTTAAAACATTATTACAAGAAAAATATATATCAAAACTTTTAAGTTTTTTTCCATGCACTAGATTTTGAATTTATCTATTTGAGAAAAAATATTAGGGAAAAATAAAATTGTTTTCTAGTTTTTTCTTGATGTCAACTCAACATCACTTTTTCCTAATATTTCAGTAATTCAAAATCTACTGTTAAATTTATAAAAAGCAATATTAAAACATTTTTTTAAAAGAATGAAAAAATATAGCAATAAATTTAATCAAGAGCTATACATTTCATTATTTTACATCATTTTGAAATTTAAAGCATAAAGACCACTTATATGTGATCTTCCATGTTGAGGAGCTTAGTTACTACTTTTAATTGATCCTTGATCCCAACTATTATGAAGTAAGAAAATGTCAATGTTCACAAATAATATTTTACTTTGTTGTTTTTTGGCACATAAACAAAATTATATTGATATAGACTAATCATCCTTTTCTTGAAAATGGCTTTCGAAAAGAAAGCAATGCTCCACGTCTACACCAAATCTTCATTTTCATTGAGGACGCATTGCCAACTGCTGCAAGGACGGTGGTTCTGATATGTTGTGAAGGCTTCTCTAGTTATTCTAAGGAAATCAAGGAGAATTATAAGCACCATAAAAATGATGGAAAGTCTTGTCAATAAATCAAGAATCGCTGATGAGGAGTTTTTTGTGGCCTTTGTGGGTGTTGAATGGAGTGACTTTACCTTATCTGAGCTATAGCTACCTACTATAGAAAATACGCACACTATCAAAAGCACCAAATTGAATGCACGATAATTTGCCATTTCAAAAAAAAATTGAATAATTGATCTATTTGAGAAAAAAAAAATAGGGAAAATAAAATTGTTTTCTATTTTTTCTTGATGTCAACTCAACATCACTTTTTCCTAAAAATTTAGTAATTCAAAATCTACTCTTAAATTTATAAAAACAATATTAAAACAATTTTTTTAAAGAATGAAAAAATATAGCAATAAATTTAATCAAGAGCTATACATTTCATTATTTTACATTGTTTTGAAATTTAAAACATAAAGACCACTTATATGTGATCTTGCATGTTGAGGAGCTCAATTACTACTTTTAATTGATCCTTGATCCCAACTATTGTGAAGCAAGAAAATGTAAATGTTCACAAACAACATTTTACTTTGTTATTTTTTTTGGTACATAAACAAATTTCTATTGATATAGATTAATCATCCTTTTCTTGAAAATGGCTTTCGAAAAGAAAGCAACACTCCATGTTTACACAAAATCTTCATTTTCATTGAGGATGCATTGCCAACTACTGCAGGTGGCAGAGAACGGTGGTTCTGATATGTTGTGAAGGCTTCTCTAGTTATTCTAAGGAAATGGAGGAGAATTATAAGCACCGTAAAAATGATGGAAACTCTTGTCAATAAATCAAGAATAGTCGATGAGGAGGAGTTTTTTGCGGCCTTAGTGGGTGTTGAATGCAATGACTTTACCTTGTCTGAGCTATAGCTGCTTACTACAGAAAATATGCACACTGTCAAAAGCACCAAAATGAATGCACGATAATTTTCCATTTCAAAAATATCCTCAATGAAAGCGGTAGAAAAACCGTAACATTTTACTTTGTTAAAATTGCTTAAATGCATTAATTTTTAATTGAAAGTAGGATAAAATTTTGTTTTCTACCTGTTTGAAATAAACAAGTAAAATGTATTTAATATATAAGAACATTGGAAAGGAAATTTAGATTTCAAATAAATAGGAATTATGAAAGAAGACAAATTTTTAAAAAAATTGTATAGATTATGAATTATTTTTTAAATATTAGTGTCTATAACAAAATAGATATTTATATAAATTTAATTACATATTTTTAATAATTTTTACAATCTAAGAGATTTAATTGAATTAAATTGACTATTATGATCATATGGAAGCCAAAATAATCATTAATATAAGTTACCAAAATTTTGGATTATACAACTAATGCATCAAAGTTGTATATTCTAAAAAATGAGTGACTTGTCTTTAATTACCTACATCATTCAGATAGTCATGTGCTATTTTTTTTTTGTAACCATTGTGTTCATTAATGTTTCTATTCCTATTTCCAACATAAAATTTATCAAATTTATAGTTGATTTAATGGTAAACAATAGGATAAAAGGAGAAGAAAAATAAAATTAAATAAAAAGAGCATAACAATGTGAGAGCAGTATAGTTGATTTCAAGAATCGACAAAAAAATTTAATGGTAAACAAAAGGATAAAAGGAGAAGCAAAATAAAATTAACTAAATAGGGCATAACAATGTGAAAGTCAAACAATTGATTTCAAGAATATATAACATAAAAATTAATGGTAAATAATATAATAAAAGGAGAAGTAAAATAAGATTAACTAAAGAAAGAATAACAATATGAATAGAAGAGGGGTAAAAATTTATTCAAACCAAAAAAGAGTAGTACAAAGCAGGGGCATTACATACCCCTGTCAATCCCCACTAAGTGGTTCAACTGTTTAGAAAAATCTGGGGGTAATTGACCCCTTTCCACAATATTCCAATTATGCAAATGATTAAAAGCCCATTTAGCCAAACAATTTGCAACCCCATTCCATTCTCTAGGAATGTGACAGAAAGAAACAGATTCCAAGGAAGCACACATATGAAGAATCTATTTTATAATTACAGCCAAATGTTGACTAACATCCTCTAATTGTTTCCTCTTTAGCAAAGTCACCACCACCTAAGAATTAGATTCACAAATGATTTGTCTCCACCCCAGAGCACACCCGCGCTCCATAGCACATAAAATGGAAAGAGCCTCCATCACATTATTAGAATACCAACCCTTATAAACAGAAAAGACAAGCTCAACATTCCCAGAACTATTCCACCCAACACCCACAATACTAGCATGACCAGGATTTCCTCGAGAAGAACCATCTGTGTTGATTTTTAGCACACCCTAAGGACAAGGACACCACCGCCCCTCCCTATTTATCTTCCAAATAGGATGTCGACATCTTTTCCTCATAATTTGGCCAACACCCTGGGCAACACCCTTGTGAAGAGGAAGGTTGAGACAAGCGCAACATGCAACATCTCCTAGGTCCACAACCTCAGCCAATTCACACTTAGCTGAAATAGTTTCTCCCAAAGAATGAGGAAGTTTCCACCACAAATGTTGGACAACCAACTTCACATCTTGAAAAATCATGTGATTTCTCTCCAGCCAAATATTCCAGATAATAAAAGTCGGTCCAAGAGTCCAAGAAACTTAAAGAAATGAGGTCTTAATAGGGGCCTTCCCCCACCAGCCAAAAAAATCTACCAAAGAATAGACATGCCAGCAAGCCTAGTTCTACACACCTCACCATAGGTGCTAAAGCCTCCTAGAGAAGGAACGTTGGAAGAAGAGATGAGAGACACTCTCCTCACTATTACCACACAAAACACACATCGAAGGACCCTAGAACCCTCACTTGCACAAGTTATCCCAAGTAAGACACTGATTCTGGACCACCAACCACATAAAAAAAGTGTACTTGGGCCAAGAAAATTTGTTCCAAACATGCTTCCACCAAGGAGCCTCAATGTCCCTAAACAACTGTCTAACCAACTCTCCATGGCCCACAGAAACAAAGTACTCACCAGATAAATTGTTGTTACTCCAAGCCAACAAATCTAGCCCCTCCATAAAATTACATTCATGTGATGCAATAATTTGAGCTAGCTCTTGCCTATCCTTATCTAACCCTCCTGGCAGCCAATCGGAGGAGTGCTTCCATCTAAGACTAGCAACTAGTCCAATATTCCAAACAGTCTTATAATGCTCAATTGTATTCCAACCTGCAACAATAAAATGATCATAGAGAGGTTGGAGGTGAGGGTAAGTAGAAAGAATAGGAGGATGACCAACCCAAGAGTCCCACCAAAAAAGAGCCTGAGAATCTAAATGATAGATCCAAAAAATCCCCTTTCTTAACCAACTAAGCCCCCAATTTCAAAGTATGAAAAATCATAGATCTCCTTCCTTCTAAAGGGAAATGAGGAACATCAAAAGTGTTAACATCCTTAAGATACTTATGGGTGAGAATATAGGCCCAAATTTGATGCTAACTAGTACACCAGTGCCAATATAACTTGGTTTCAAGAGCTTTCCCATTCAAAATAGTATAACATAAGCCGAGGCCCCCCTCTTTCTATGGCCTGCATATTGTTTCCCACTTAACAAGACTTCACTTAGCCGACTACAAGTTACCACTCCAAATAAATTGTCATGAGAGAGCATCAAATTCCCTCAGGAAATACATTGGAGCCGCCTGAATAAAACACTTGTAAATAGGGAGATCCTGGATAACAGACTTCAAAAGAGTCACTCTTGCGGTAGTAGAAAGCCAACGATGAGTCCAATGACTGACTTTACTGTGCAACTTATCAAGAAATTTTTTCCAAGAAGACTTGGGTTTCCTATCAACTGCAAGAGGTATTCCCAGATAGACAAAGGGAAGAGACCCAACTTGAAACCTCAAAATATCAACGATATGTTGTTGAATAGCTTGAGGAGTATTTAAAAAGAAGATAGATGACTTGTGCTCATTGACTTTCTAACCCGAAGTAGCCAGGTAAATATCCAAATCCTGCCTAAAAGAAATATCCTCCTAAAGGTAAGCCCTCCCCATAAGAGAAGTGTCATCCAGAAACTAAAGATGAGAGAGCTGAGGCAGCCAATAGCCCCAACACCAACCTTGGATCCTACCTGGGGAAACCCATGACTTAAGAAATCTGCCCAGACCCTCAGCCATAATAATAAACAGATAAGGGGAGAGAGGATCTCCTTGACGAATGCCCTTGGAAGCCCCAAAAATCTCAAAAGGTTTCATGTTCATAATAACAAAAAAAGAGTAAGATGTAACACAACTCATAGTCCAACTGACCCAATCTGGACTAAAGCCAAAGCTTAAGAGAATTCACTGCAAGAAATTCCACTCAACTCTATCATAAGTTTTAGCCATATCCAACTTGATGAACATAGACTTCTCTTTAGAAGTTTCCATAGAGTGAATGACTTCAGAGGCAACCGCCACCCCATCTAGGATCTGTCTACCAGCCACAAAACCCCCTTACTCCTTAGAGATCATCGAAGGAAGACAAACTTTGAGTCTCTCTGCAATCAATTTAGTAATAATTTTCTACACCACATTACAAAGAGCAATAGGTCTAAAGAATTCGAGCTGATCAACACCTTCCTTTTTAGGAATGAGAACCAGAAAGGTAGATTTCAAGGAATGAAGCATTTGCTTATTGAGAATAGATTCTCAAGCAACCTCCAACAAATCCAAACTTATAATATCCCAAAACTCCTAAAAAAATTTAGTAGGAAAACCATCTGAACCTGGAGCCTTACCTTTATTCATCCCAAAAAAAACCTCTTCCAATTCAAGCAAAGAGATCGGGTGAATAAGAAATTCATTCATCTCCTTGGAGATCAAGGAGGGAATGCAAGCAAGGATCAAATTTTGGTCATCATCTATAGGGGGTGAATCCTCATAAAAGATAGCAGAATAAAACTATCTAGCCTCACAAGACAAATCCTGCAAAGAAGATATGTGGATCCCACTCATGTTGACCAAAGAGGAGATAAAACTTTTATTTCAACGAGCATGCACAGAGTGATGGAAGAAAGTAGTATTCCTATCCCCTTTCTGAAGCCAATCAATATGAGCCTCGTTCTTCTAGAAAATCTCCTCCCAAAGCTCCCACTCCTACACTACTCTCACAGCCTAAAATTCTACTTGTCCTAATGCATCCAAGAAACCAAAATCTCAAATTTGGTGAGTAATCACATCAAGACACGCCTGAGCATTCCTCTTCATAACATTAAGATTTCCAAAACTCATCTTATTCCATCTCTTAAGTTGAAATTTGACATACTGAAGCTTCTTAATAAAGGTGTACAAAGTTGTACCATAAGAAAGGTTGTCATCACACCACCATTGGGCCGTAAGATCATGCAAAGAAGACTCACAAAGCCACATAAGTTGAAACTTAAAAGGAGGATTCTTAGGAACTATAAAAGTGATTACTAAAATTTTAATTGGCCAATTATTAGAACCCCTCCAATCAAGAATCTCAGAACCAGTAACCCATCTATCTCCCACCCAAAAATAGGAAACAAGAAATCTATCCATCCTTTCATAGATCGCTTCCTCCCCACTCCATCTATTATTCCAAGTAAAAACCCCATTAGAAGGCTTAACATCAATTAAAGAAAGTGAATCCACATTCTCCCAAAAAATATCAGAAGTAGGCCCAAGCCGAGGCAACCCACCTCTTTTCTCCTCCAAGCTCAACACAAAATTGAAATCACCAGCTAAGACCCAAGGAAGATATGGAGCACAAGATCTAACATACCTTATATGAGCCCACAGCCGGATTTTTCCATGAATATCAGTCGAGGCATAAACATTAGTAACCAAAATGGTCTCACCGGTTTCCAAAGAAGAGGCAATGATGGAAATAGTAGAATGACTAGAAATTCATCATACAAGAGCAATCTTTCTTAGGTCCTAAAAAAGAGCCAAACCCCCAGAGCTCCCCTGAGAACCAATGCATTGACACTGACCAAAGTACCGGATGTGAGAAGCACACTAAAGCATAAAATCAACTGAAAGTTTAGTCTCCTAAACACAAAAGATGAACAAAGAATGAACAACAACCAAATCATGAATAGCCTTTTGACGGGAGGTGTTATTCAACCCCCTTACATTCCATGAGAGAACAATCATGGAGGAGATGGAGTAAAGTGAGCATCAATGGGTTTAACAGACCCAGATTCCACCAACAAATCTCCAGTACGCTTAATCTTCTCAAGATCCTTCTTGTGGCCACTTTTAGAAGAGTGCTCAGATGATCCCTTCATAAGTGTGTTTTTGCACCCCCAAGGCAAGAGAAGACCCCTTGCTTTTTCCAGAAGCTAACCTCTCCTTTTCCAAATCATTCAAAACAATATCCTCATCATCCTGCATATGACCATGTAGAGACACCAATTGATCTTTCCAACCCTATGAGAAATGAAGATCATGATCAAACTCTTGTCCCTGCCCCACATCACAACCCATACCAACAACACCAGAACACACATCTGGTGGAATTCCTTCCTCCAAGGTGGAAGTTTCCAACACCTCAAACTAATTAAATTCCTCTTCAATCTACATGTCCCTCAACAATCTCTTTTGGCCACGACCCTTAGCTTGAGGCTTAACAAGCATAAAGCCATCTTTATCCAATGCACCCTCCATCATGGAAGCTTTCCCTTTATCCTCCTTAACAACTTTTGGAGCCAAAGATGAAGGGGAGGAGGTAGAAGTGGGAGCTTTATTAATCCTAGGACATTGCTTCTGAAGATGTCCATACTCATGACAAATCCGACAACAAAAAGGAAGGGATTCATAATCTAGCTACTGAACCCAAGATAAAGAACCAAGAAAAATCTCTAGAGAATTCGATAAGGGGATGTTCAAATCTATCTCCACACAAATCCAAGTAGAATAAAACACCTTTTTCTCAAGAATTTGTTGAGTAACTATAGTAAGCTTGCCAAGAAGAGCAACAACCATTGTAAAATGTCTTCTCTCTAGAACTCCAAGGGAAGTTGAGGTAGACAGACCCAAACAGGAACCCTCAATGGCAGTTCTTGATCTGAATTAAAACCCATATGCCAGGGTTTGATAAACAATCCAACATGATTATAGAAGTAAGGGCCTCTCTCAAAGACCTGATTCCTATTAGCCATATTGGAAAAAACCACCAAAGTAACTATTTGCAGTCACCATAAGCTACATGTCTCCCTCAAACAACCATGTACACCTAATCCAAGCATCCAAAGCTAACACAGGAATATGGATCCCAAGAAATTTGTAGATAAGGGAATGTCTACTCCAATAAGAGACATCATCAACAATAGATTCAAGAGAAATGACCAAAACTGACCTATCCTAGCTTCCTGGAAAACAACCATTCACTTTCTTCAATCTAGGGCCCTCTCACACATAAAATGTTTCTGGCTGCTGAGCATTCAAACCAGAAGAAGAGCCATTGTGAGATACACCATTTCCAGCTGCCACAAAACTATAAGAGACCTAATGCTCCACCATAATCCACCAACCCACAAACCATCCAAAGGAAGCCACAAGAAAATAAAGAAAAAACCAACCGCATACACAAACAATGAGATAACCAACCCCCCCTACACAGTAAAACTCTCCCTGTCGATGCCTAGAATACCTTCCACCGAGCTGTAATAGCATGCAATAGGAAATGAAAAAACATGCAACCTCATAGGTCATGGCTTCCAAGGCACTTTCCCCAACCACCATTGCTCCTCCTCATCGCGAAATCCAAATACAGTTCAAAAAGAATAACAATATGAGAGTCAAAAGTTGATTTCAAAAATCTACAACATAAAAACTTAATGGTAAATAATATAAATGGAGAAGAAAAATATATTTGAAACTATCTATGTGGCATCCTTGTCAACCACCTCATCTTTTTTAAGGAATTTTTGAAAAAAAATCACTTTAACATAATATTTTTTATTCAAAATATTTTTTTCAAAAAATTAAAAAAACCCTTTTGTAGAGCTCGAAGTGAAGAATCCAAATATATATTTTTAATATTTCCATTAGTTTTGATATATTTTTTATTTTAAAAATGTAAATAGGTTGTTAAAATAAAAATGAGACTGATTAGAAATTAAAAACAAATACTAAAATTTATTAAAATTTTGAAAAAATAAATGGTGCACTAGAGGACAGAATCTTCCTCAAAAGGGTATAATTTTTTTTTTTGAAAATAATAAAAAAAATAACAATAGTTGACGTCAAATGGAAAATAAACAATAGTTGACGTCAAATGAAAACTACTAAATTTTGGTACATTTGACTTTAAAACATTATTATGAGGAAAATATATATCAAAATTTTTAATTTTTTTCCATGCACAAGATTTTGAAGTTATTGTAAGAGAGGGGGACCACCACGTGCAAGGCCCCAGGTTACGTAGGGCTAAGATGCAGAAGGTTTCCCTAACTTACCTCAGCTAAACGGGGTGTTATGTTATGAGGATGAGAATGATGAGGATTATAAAGTCCTACAACCACTCTGCAATCTTGATATTTGAAATGAGGATAGGCAAGTTGGTTTTTGAGCTCAACACTGTATCTTAGATAGCTCTCTATCCAAGGATGAGAACACAATTCTAGGATGATAGTGCGACGCGCTGGCATCTCTTAGGTGTGCTGACGTTCGTATGACCAAAGGACTGACAGGACAATGCGAACTAGCAGAAAACAAGCTAGTAGCCTAGCTAGCGACTTCTAAAAGAGAAAAACAACACTATAAAATATGAAAAGTACAAACGAAGGTGATAAAGAAAATATACCAAAGCTAGGGTGACAAAGATGATTTCATAGAAGAGCCTATTTTCCAACTAGTTCCTTGAAAGCATATACTCCTACACACAGAAAGAGGAAAATATTGGGTGGTTGTATAGGGGCCTACCTCAGTCAGACCCTCGTTTAGGTGTTTCCACCTCCACAGATAGCCAAGAAAGCAAGAAAAAGAAAACAAAGTAGTAAAGAGCACTAAAGCACTACAAAATAGTAAAGTGCTAACTCAACCAAGTGATAGAAGGAAGGAAAGGGAAGCTTACCACCTCCACCAAGAGCACTCAAGGCTACTTGGGGGAGAGAATGAGAGTACTCGAGCCTCTGCTGCAATGGTGTTTCATTCCCAACTTTCTCTACCAAAGTTATGGAGTGTTGTGTTTGTTGCAATGGAGTGTAAGAATGTTGTTTGGGAGCTTGAGAGTGAGTGCAAGAGTGTGAGAATGGATGCTTGCAGTGTGTAGAGGATTGCTTGAATGCTTAGAGGATTGAAATGCTTGTTCAAGGAGTGAATTTGAAGAAGGGATGGAGAAAAACGGCCATATTCAGGTCGGTCGACTGAAGGGGGTGTTACAACTTGACTCCCAATGAGAAGTGTAATGCCTCTGCAAGTTCAGCTGCAAGAATCTATAGGGACATACGCACATCACGCGGACGTCTGCACGTCACATGGGCGTCCCTAACAGAAATGCCTCCACCGACGCTCAAGACAAGCGACAAGTGGGATGCAAGCAATGGGCTTAGGTGGAATTAAACCTCCAAACTTGGTTTTCTAAAGTGGATAAAGGAAAAAAGGGGATTTGCACATGGGGTGCAAAATCACTCCTATACAGTTATCTATTTGAGAAAGAAAATTAGGGAAAAATAAAATTGTTTTCTATTTTTTTCTTGATGTCAACTCAACATCACTTTTTCTTGAAATTTCAGTAATTCAAAATCTACTCTTAAATTTATAAAAACAATATTAAAAAAAAAAAATTAAAAATGAAAAATTATAACAATATAAACTTAATCAAGAGCTATACATTTCATTATTTTACATAATTTTGAAATTTAAAACAAAAGACCACTTTTATGTGGTCGAAGTTGAGAATTTTTATATTTATATTGGCCAATTATTTTATAAAATGTGACATAGGTTTGTACTTTTACCCCTCGACTAAAAAATGTTATCGTATAGTTCAATTTTAAAAATTCAAGATAAATATGACTAAGAAAATAGGAAAAAATAATGTATCATGTAACTAACCTTAGGATTAAGTTTTTTTATATATTGGTTAATAAATTTAAAAAAAACCCTTTGCTCTCGATAAATAAATCCTAATGAGAATTTGTAGTTGGAGTATCTTCAAATTGTTGAAAAATGACAACAAATAAAAAATATTAAAACATCTCATCATAATTTTTTAACCCATTGGGAGGATGGAATGAGCTCAAGTTGTTGTGCAAGCCCACAACCAATAGGATCATGGCCATCATTACTTTATGGTGACCTTTAACTACATGGCATGTCACAATAGGGTCTTCAAAGGTGGGCCTTATTTCCACAACCAAATTGGTTTATTTATTAAACCCTGGCACACGAGTTTTGATCCTTTAAAAGAGCTCCCGAATCAAGTTCTGATGTGGGTGTGTCTCCCTAGATTTCTATTTGAATGCTGGTGCAATGATATCTTGCATAGGGTTGCTTCACTGTTGGGGAAACCAATGGGTCCTTCTCAATAAACTCAAGATATAAAGGTAATTACATTTGCTCGCATTTGTGTTGATATTGATTTAAGTAACCATCTTCCAGATTCTTTATAAATTCGTGCGGGTTCATATTCTTGGGTGCAATAGCTAGACTATGAGACATTTCCCTTTCGTTGTCGCCTTTGTCATGGATATGGCCATCTCCAAAAAATATGCCCGAGGTATAAAATTTTGGAGTCTCATCCTTCTTTGTCATCCTGTAACCCCCCCAAGGTTGACAAAGGAAAGGATCCCATTCCTGGTGAGGCTGCATATGCAGAGGGTTTTATTCCTATTAAGGCTCATAATAGGAACCATGGTCAAAAGAGAACTCTTAAGGAACGGTAGGAAGGTGATACATTTAATATATTTGAGGTTGTGGATGATCTTATTCAGCAGGAGGTGAATCTAGGTATGATGATTATGGATCAATATTTTTGGAAATGGTTCAAGAAGGCATTATTCCAAATTACAACTAGACTTCTCAAGAGGTTGGTGCTTTGCAAATGGACTAGGATCTTAGTTTGGTGGTTCCTGGGAAGCCGAAGTCTCTTGTGGATGTGAAGATGGGAGAAGGAGAGGGCTATACTCCATTGGTGAAAGTGGGATCTAATTCGGTAAAAGGTAGCAAGGCTTCTCCTTTGTTGGGACTTATTTAGAAAAACCTTAAAAAAGG
This sequence comes from Sequoia sempervirens, assembly GCA_007258455.2. NCBI lineage: Eukaryota > Viridiplantae > Streptophyta > Pinopsida > Cupressales > Cupressaceae > Sequoia > Sequoia sempervirens. The sequence continues at coordinate 29,575 of VDFB02353226.1, forward strand.
GGTTGTTGAGAAGTCCTCCAAGGTTGGGAGAAAGAAGGATTTAGAAAAAATCAAGATGATGAGGGAGAATTTGGTGGAGCCAGGATCTGTTAAGACTCTAGACTCTCATTTCTCTAACCCTTTGAAATGATCATCCTCTCTTGGAATGTAAGGGGCTTGAACAGTAGCCCTCAACAACAACAAAAATTGTGATTTGGTAAGAATTCACTCTCCTGATGTTCTTTTTTTACAAGAGACTAAGTTATCTGTGGAAAGTATGGTTGGTTTGTTGCCAAAGTTGTAGGGGTGGGGTGACTACCATTTCATTAGGGCTCATGGTAATGTTGGGGGTGTTGTTCGCTTGTGGAACCCAATGAAGATTCATCCTCTTTGGTGGGTGTCCTCTAAGTCTTCCATCTTGGCGGTTGCTTCACATTTGGAGTCGGGGGAAACTATTCTTCTATCCAACATCTATGTGCCTACTGATTTTCTTGGTAAGCAGTTCTTGTGGTCTCATACTAATTTTATTTGGAGCCTTTCCCCTTTTTTCCCTTGGATTATGGTTGGTGATTTCAATGCCATTATTGAGTTGGATGAGAAGAAGGGTCGTATCGTGAGGTTGGAACCTTGTGCTTTCCTTCTCTGTGATAACATTTCAACCTTGAATTTGGTTGACATTAAGCACCATAATGGTAAGTTTATATGGAACAATAGGAGGATGGGGGAGAATTGTATTCTAGAGAGACTTGACCATTTCTTGGTATCTTGTTCTAGGGTTGGAGGATTGTGGTCTACTTGTTCTAATATTTTGGACTGGAGGGGATCGGATCACTGGCCTATTAAACTTTCAACTTCTTTAGCTCATGTTGTTTGGTCCCTCTCTTTCAAGTTCCAGCTTATGTGGCTAAGAGATCCTTCTTTGTAGGAGTATGTGGCTGAATGGTGGTGGATGGGAAGACCTGCTTATGATGCTACTATGTATTCTTTTTCCAAATAGTTGCAATATGTGAAGTATCAGCTCAAGCAGTGGAACATGCAGTGTTTTGGAAACATATTTCATGGTAGGATTTCTACTCAAGATAGATTGGATTTCATTAGCTGAGAGATAAGGGATTTTGGTCTTTCAGAGGATTTACTCAAGGAAGAGGCAAGGGCTTTGAAAGTTTTGGAAGAGTGCGAGCTGCGTGAGGAAATGTTTTGGAAACAAAAGGCTTATGTTGAGTGGTTACAAGAGGGGGATAAAAACACTACTTTCTTCTTCAATTCAGTGAAATTCATGAGACATGGAAACTCCATTCCTATTTTTGTGAGTGATAGAGGTGAGCATTTATCTTCTTTGCATGAAGTGTCTAGAGAAGTTGCATAGTTCTTTGCCACCTTATTTAAATGAGACTCTCAAGACACCTTGGCCGAAGAAAGCAATGTTTTGCTTTGTATCCCCTCCTTGGTTATGAGAGAGATGAATGAGCATCTATTGGGGTACATTTCACTGGATCAATTGGAGGTTTTTTTTTCCAGATGAAGAAAGGGAAAGCCCCGAACCTAGATGGTTTTCCGATTGAATTATTTAAGGAATTTTGGGATATCATTAAGCTAGACTTATTGGAGGTGGTTCTTGAGTCTCAGAGGAATAAGCAGATGCTATAGGATTTGAATTCTACCTTCCTTTCTCTCATTCAAAAAATGTGAGGGGGTGAATCGACTGATTCAATTTTGACCTATTGCTCTCTATAATGTGGTTTATAAAATTGTTTCCAAGCTGATTGTTGAAAGGTTGAAGTGATGGCTTAGATGGCTTATCTCTGAGGAACATAGCAATTTTGTGGTGGATCATAAAATTCTAGATGGGGTGATCATTGCTACTGAAGCTATTCATTCTATGGTGTCCTTGAATGAGAAGTCTATGTTCATCAAGTTGGATATGGCTAAGGCCTATGATAGAGTTAAGTGGTCTTTCTTGTGCAAAATTCATATTGCCTTTGGTTTTGTTGAGGAGTGGGTTCAGTGGGTTATGAGATGTGTCACTTCCACTTCCTTCTTGGTGTTGAGAAATGGTGAGCCTTCTTCTCTTTTTGGTGCTTCCAGAGGCCTACGTCAAGGGGACCCTCTCTCTCCTTATTTATTTATTCTTCTTGTTGAAGGTTTGGGGAGAGTGGTGAAGCATGATGTGGAGTTGGGTCTTATTCAGGGTTGGGTTTGGGGAAATGGTTTTCCTCCTTAGTCTCACCTACAATTTGTGGATGATATTACTTTGATGGGTATGGCTAAGGTTAGAGAAACCACAAATTTGCATAAGGCCTTGGATATTTATCTTGTTGCTTCTGGTCAAAGGATTAATGAAGATAAATCTTTCATTTTAGTCTTCAATACTCCATGGCTTATTCAACAGAGGATTGCTCATATTTTGAGGTTTCAGATTGGCTCTCTCCCTTTCACGTATCTTGGTATTCCTATCTCCTGTAGTATTATTCCTAGGAAGTCATGGCAGAATATTCTTGACAAGTTTCATGTGAAGGTTAATCATTGGACTCATCATTGGTTGTCTTTTGTTGGGCGTGTCCAGCTGCTTAAATCTGCTTAAATCTGTAGTGCAAGCTCTTCACACCTATATATGTATGATCCAAGTGGTTTCGGTTGGATTTGTTAAAGAATTGGATTTTTGGCCACGAAATTCTTATGGGCAGGCAACTTGTCTTCTTCTAAGTGAAGCCTTGTGAAGTGGGATATTGTGTGTAGTTTGAAGCTGTTCGGGGGCCTTGGTTTGAGGTAGTGGACTTTATTTGGGTTGGTGTTGGCTGCTAAGCTTTATTAGAGATGGTTTTTGGAATAGGATCACATCTGGGCTAAGATTTTATCTCACAAATACCTTTGGGGGGTTCCAAGGGAGGAGATTCCCTGGTATCCTCTAGTGGGGAAGGGTTCTGCAATTTGGGGAATGCTTAAGAAAGGGGTTGCACTGATCAAGGAGGGTTTGTTCTAGATATGTAATAGGGGGGTTGAGGCTCTCTTTTGGTTTGAGTCTTGGGATGGATTTCCCCCATTCTGTGCCAGTATCCTAATTTACTGAATCTTTGCCAGTACTTCCTAGAGGTTGGTTGGTCAAGGGTAATTGATTTTAAGACTTCTTACCCCTGTGGGTAGTTGGAGGTGGCTAGGTGGAAAGACCCTTGCGATTGGCATGTTGTTGGTTTGGAGGAGGATTGTGTCAAGCTTCAAAATATTTTGGCTAGTAGACAATGCAGCTCCCTTAGGGATAAGGATACTCTTGCCTAGAGCCCAGATCCTAAGGGTACTTTCACTATGGCTAGAGGGTACCAGGAGCTGTTGGCTCATAATTTTGGTGGGGTGGAGGTTCCTTGGTGGAAATAGGTTTGGAACAAGTTTTCTTGGCCAAAGTGTAATTGCTTCATGTGGACTTTGGCTTGGAATAGATGTTTGACTTGGGATAATCTTCGAAAGCGGGGATTCTAGGGCCCCTCTGTTTGTGTTTTATGCAGCTGCAGTGAAGAGGATTATTCCCACTTATTTTATCCATTGTTCTCTTTTTATGTTGCTTTGGAATTTATGGTGGGGATTTTGGAAACACCCTTACATGTATGTGTCTTCCCTGGTTGAGTTATGGAGTAGTATGGGAAGACCTCCTTCCCAGGCCTCTTTCCTCTAGATTGTGTGGTGTATTGGTCCTACCTTCATCCTTTGGAAAATTTGGATGGAAAGGAATCGTAGGATTTTTCGTGGGGATAGGTTAATGGTTCAATAGGTTTGGCAAAGAATTGCTGGTATGATCCAGGGGACAGTGGAAGCTAAATCTTAAGTGGCATATCCTTTGGAAAAGAGGGATGACAAGATTCTTGTTAGATTGGGCTTACAAGGATTGAATTTTGACTCCACTTGTGTTAGAAGAGGTAGGCGGGCTAAAAAGAAGGTTCAACGCTTGGGAAAATGGTTGCCTTCTCTTGGAGACATATTGAAAATCAATACTGATGGTTCCTCTAGGGATAATCTCGGGCCAGCTGGGATTGGTGGAGTTGGTAGAGATTGCTCTCGCTTGGTTATCTTCCTTTTCTCTATCCACAAAGGGCAGCATTCTAACAACTTGATGGAGGGGTTGGCGATTCTCTGGACTATTGAGTGTGCTTGGGCTTTAGGCTGGCATAATATTATTTGTGAATCTAACTCACATGTTATTGTTAACTTTTTGAATGAACAAAAGGTGACTGATGTTAACTAGCATCTTGCTTCGATTGTTCGATAGATTTTGCAGAAGTGTTCTTTGATGGAGGTGATGTATTTTGTCCATATTTTGTGTGAGTGGAATAGGGTTGTTGATTATTTGGCCACGTGGGCTTTGGAGCAGGATGATGATTGGAAGATTAAGGGTTGGGGGAAGTTATCCCTGGATTATTGTCATGAACTAGAGAGGATTATTGTTGATGATTTAGATGGATAGGTTGTTGGTGGTTGTGTGGGTGGTAGATTCTATTTTGGATGGTGATTCTTATGTTTTCTTTTCTTGGGAGCCTACTAGTTCCCTAATTCCTATGTACTATTGATTTCTTGCCTTTAATAAAGTTTTTACCCCCTTTTTAAAAAAAAATTAACCCAATAAATTGAAAGGAGAATGTGTGAGGCCCCACTTATAGATGGGCATCACAGACCAATATGAAAACGAAAGAGGGGAAAATAAAGATAATGATGTAATAAATAAATCACATACAAGGGTATGCATAAATAGATGAATATAAATCTATAAAGTAAGGTGATGTGGTTGTCGGTATAATCATATATGACTTAGCTTAAGTGTGGTTAATTATTTTCAATATATATAGGTATATGCCTTATAATTCTACTAGAAATTAAATATAAAATTGGTTTACTTTGATCAAACACAAAAAAAATATGTTATTTAGTAGACTTTAGTTATTTGTATTTTCAGCTAGATTACTATAAGTGTCTTAAACTATATTCCTAGTCTGAATAGGACTCATACAAGAAATATAAATATAAAATAACCAAGTTTATGTTAATTAATTTAGTGATAGCTAAATTTAAGAATGACAAGAGTGTTTAAAGATATTTGACAAGAAACCAAATGGAACGCAAAAATCAGATAAGATGGTTAATGTAGAAGATTAGAAGAGTGTCGTAAATGAATGGTAAAAATGAATAGAGAGAAGGGAAATGAATATTAGATCACCAAATCCTTGGGGTGGATATTCTTATTGAAGTGTAAATCTCACAAGCTGGAAAAATGGTTAAGACTACTTGAAAGCTTGCTAGTATGGTCAAACCCCATTTTGACCTTAAATTCAATGATATTCAGTAAAATAGGGTATTTACACTTAGATATGTGACTACAATTAGTCAAAATAAAATGTGTGATTGTGCCAACTACACAAACTATGAAAAGATGTTGATAATCCAATTATAGTACCAAATGTATAAGGTTTTATTTTAATATGATAAAATTGAAGAATGAATAAAAATAAAGAAGGGAAATAAAGTCAAAGTAAAAGTTAGAATGGAAATCTTCGTTGGTGGTTCTTTATTTCATAGGCATGGTACTGATTGTAGCATATAATTGCTTTACAAGTAGCAATGTAAAGGATTTTTTACCATTTAAGAGCAAGAGAGGATAAATATGTCAACCCAATGCGGTAACAGAAATGTGGGCATGAAAGAATTTTTTTTGTGGCACCATTAAAGCAGTATGGTGACCCTATCCTAGTCAACAACCCCATGCACAATTAATTAACCTACCTCAAGTGCAATCTCACCAACTGTTGTGTTATGGAGACCAATCAGACTCAGATAAAATCTTCATCTTTATCTTATTTTATTTTATTTGTTGCACTTATTAAATATTTATGCCACACTTGTATCTAAAAGGTGGTTACAAACAAATATTAAATGTTGGAAGTGATTAGTTACAGTTGGAAGTGATTAGTTACAATATTTTTTATTATAAAGTCAAAAGACAGCTAAAAATATTAAATGTAGCCACCCAAAGAAAATGTTTTATTAGGTGCATGAGACACAACCAATGGCCACACTTCATTGGTAATTGATGTGACATGTGTGGGAGAATATTAGAACACTCAGTGATGAGTTTTAAGGGCAGCAGGTTGTGATTAGTTAGAATATTTTTTATTATAAAGTCAAAAGATGGCTAAAAATATTAAATGTAGCCACCCAAAGAACATGTTTTATTAGGTGTGTGAGGCACAACCAATGGCCACACTTCATTGGTAATTGATGTGACATGTGTGGGAGAATATTAGAACACTCGGTGATGAGTTTTAAGGGGAGAAGGTTGTGAAAAACATTAGCAAAAATTTGTAGAGCAATGGCTGGAAAAACACAGGAAGCGCCGCGAGTACCCATACCAAATTCTGTGTAAAGACAACAAGTGAAAAATATGATGAAAAATGTTGCTATACATTGCAGATGTTGTTACATGCATTGTAAAGGTTATTTACTGGAAGCTTAATATATATTGGACCCTGTGTTGGTGGATGTAGCCCGGATTTGGGTGAACCATGTTAAATCTTTGTGTTTTTCTTTTGCTGTCCAGAATTTTTGTGTTTTATTTCTCTATTTTATTGATAAAATCTGCATTTAATTGTTTGAAATCTACCTTCTAACCCTAACAAGTGGTATCATAGTGGATTGTGTTCAATTATCCATTACAAGAAGGTCTCACGGTTGAATGAGAGTCTCACGATCGAGTGGAAATTCTAGAAAATGAGGGTAAGTTGAAGGTAAACAAATTCAATGAGCAAAACTTTCAGTTATGGAAGATGCAGATGGAGGACTATTTTTATCAGAAGGATTTATAGCATCCATTGGAAAGGAAATCCAAGAAACCCCTGGCTATCTCTGATGAGGATTGGGATATTCTAGATAGAAAGGAACTTGGTAGTATTCGTTTATGCCTAGCACAATCGATGGCATTTAATATTTTAAAAGAAAAGACAACTGAAGATTTGATGAAGACCCTAGAAAAACTATATGAAAATCCTTCCGCTTCGAATAAGGTATTTATTATGGAATGTCTATTTAATATGAAAATGGTAGAAGGTGGGTCAGTTGCTAATCATCTAAATGAGTTTAATACGCTTACCAGTCAATTAACTTTTGTAAATGTAAACTTTGATGAAAAAGTTAGGGCTCTTTTGATTCTGTGTTATTTTCCTAAAAGATGGAATAGCTTGGTAATAGCATATAGTAATTGTGTTTTTGGTTCAAATACGTTGAAATTTGATGATGTTGTTGGTGTTATTTTGAGTAAGGAAATTCATAGGAAAAGCTTAGGTAGTACATCCACATCAGGCAGTGTTTTGAATGCAGAAAGTAGGGGTAGAACAAAGAAGAGAGGAAAGAATTTTGGAGGTCATGGTAAGTCACGAGAAAATCAAAGGACAAGAGGTCCCAATCCAGAGAAAAGAAGGATTGTTGGTACTACGGTAAGCTGGGTCATTTAAAGAAATATTGTTAGTCTCAAAAAAATAAAGGAGACAAAAAGGAAGGCAATAAAGAGGAAAATGTGGTAAGTAATAAATTTGATGAGGATGCTTTGATTCTTTCCCTTGATAATGTTGATGATTCTTGGGTGTTAGATTTAGGGGCTTCATTTCATGCTATGCCCTATAGAAGTTATTTTCTTGATTATATCCAAGGGGATTTTGGGCTGGTTTATTTGGGAGATAACGAACCTTGTAAAATTGTTGGAAAGGGAAGAATCAAGATTAAGTTGCAGAATGGGAATCATTGGCTACTACATGAGGTAAGACACGTTCCAAGGTTAAGTAGAAATTTAATTTCAACAAGGCAACTAGATGATGAAGGTTGTGATGTTACATTTAGTGATAAAATTTGGAAGGTTACAAAAGGTGCCTTAGTGGTAGAAAAAGGTGTGAAAGTAGGCACCTTATATCTTTGTATAGTTCATATTGTTCCTTATACTTTATCTATCGTAGATAAAAATCAATGTTCAAGAATAGTTGTTGCAATTCAGCAAGCAGAAAATCAGACAGTTGTTCTGGATTCTGAATCAGTGCTATGGCATAATAGACTTGGGCATATGAGTGCAAAAGGTATGAAATTATTTCATTCAAGGAATGTTTTACCAAGTCTAAAATGTGTTAATATGGATTTATGTGAAAGTTGTGTGTATGGAAAACAAAAGAGAGCTTTCTCAAGGACAAGAAGCATAAGAAAGATGAGAAATTGGAGCTTGTGCATATGGATTTATGGGGACCAACTCAAGTATCTTCTCTCGGTGGCTCTTAGTATTATGTCACTTCTATTGATGATGCAACAAGGAAGGTATGGATTTATTTACTTAGATAAAAATTTGATGTATTTGAAACTTTTAAAAAATGGAGAAGATTGGTTGAGAATAAGATAGGTAAAAAGTTAAAATGTCTTAGATCTAATAATGGTGGTGAGTATTGCAGCAAAGAGTTTGAAGATTATTGTTCCTCTAATGGTATTCATGGGAAAAACATGGTTCCAAGGACTCCACAGGAAAATGGAGTGGTTGAGCCCATGAATAGAACAATAATGGAGCATGCATGGACTATGAGATTGCATGCTAGGTTGCCTTTAAACATGTGGGCAAAGGTTGTAAACACTGTTGTTTATTTGATTAATAGAGGTCCCTCTAACCTTTGGGTTGTGGTATTCTAGAGGAAGCATGGATAAGTAAGAAGGTGAGTTATTCTTTTCTCACAGCCTTCGGTTGTGAAGCATTTGCACATGTATATTCAGAAAATAGAACCAAGCTTGATGCAAAATCAAAGAAATATATATTTGTTGGATATAGCATTGATGAATTTGGTTATAAGCTTTGGGATTTTGAAAATCAAAAAATTGTAAGAAGTAGGGATGTCATATTCAATGATAAAGTGTTGTACAAAGATTAGTTACAATAGCATGAGAAGAAAGAAAATGATTATGTAGTGTTGGATGATACTCCAAACAACCATGTTCCAGTGGTTCCTCATGCTCTGCAACAACAACAATAGAAAAAACCACAAAATCTAGTGAATGTTAAATGATCTTCAAGGATAAGTAGACCTCCAGAAATATTTTCTCCATCTTTCTATTCTATTTTATTAACTGATGTTGGTGAACCGAAATGTTATGATGAAACTATGCATGTGGATTCCAAGGTTTAGCAAAAGCATGGTATGGAAGAAGAAATGGACTCCTTGCTAAACAATCATACTTGGGACTTATGCAAGTTTCCTATAGGTAAAAAGGCTTTACCAAATAAATGGATTTATAGGCTGAAAGAGGAAGATGGAGGTAAGAAAAGATTTAAAGCCAAATTAGTTGTAAAAGGATTTGCACAGAAAAAGGGCATTGATTTTGATGAAATCTTTTCTTTGGTTGTTAAAATGACTTCTATTCATAATATTTTAAATATTGTGGTTGCTGAAGATTTGCATTTAGAACAGAATCATGTTAAAATAGTCTTTCTCCGTGGTGATTTGGAAGAGGAAATATATATGGAACAGCTACAAGGATTTGAGGTCAAAGATAAGGAGAAACTAGTGTGTAGATTGAAAAAAAATTTATATGGCTTGAAGCAAGCACATTGGAAATGGTATATTAAATTTGATAGTTTTATGGTTGAGCAAGGCTACAACCAATGTAATTCAAACCATTGTGTTTACTTAAAGAGGTTAGATGATGATAGCTACATTATTTTATGTTTATATGTTGATGATATGCTTGTAGCAAGGTCTAACATGGATCACATAAAGGAGTTAAAAGAGTAGTTAGTAAATTCATTTGCTATGAAGGATTTGGGGTAGCAAAGAAAATCCTTGGTATGAAAATTACAAAAGATAGGAAAAATAGAAAATTGTTTATATCTCAGGTTGATTATGTTGAAAAGGTGTTGCAGATGTTTCATATGGAGAATGCAAAAGCTATCAACACACCTTTGCCAAGTCATGTCAAATTGACTAAGGATATGTGTCCAAAGACAAAAGAGGAGGAAGAAAAAATGTCCAAGGTACCATATGCTTCAACTGTAGGCAGTTTAATGTACGTCGTGGTATGCATGAGACTGGATATTGCACATGTCGTAGGAGTTATTAGCAGGTATATGACTCATCCCAGAGTTGAGCATTGGAATGTGGTAAAATGGATTCTTAGGTACTTGAGAGGTACATCCAATAATTTTTTATGTTTTGGGCACTCTAATATTGATTTACAAGGCTATGTTGACTCAGATTTGGTAGGGGATATTGATACCAAGCGAAGTACCACGGGTTATGTATTTACAGTTGGTGGGACAGCAGTGAGTTGGATTTCTCAGTTGCAAAAGGTAGTTACTTTATCCACCACGGAGGTAGAGTATGTAGCTACAACATAGGTAGCAAAGGATATGATATGGCCAAAAAATTTCATGAAAGAGTTGGGAAAATAGCAGGTTGAAAGTTACTTGTTTATGAATAGTCAAAGTGCTATACATATTGAAAATAATTTTTCCTTGCACTCTAAAACCAAACACATATAGCTGAGATATCATTTCATTCGATCGGTATTGGAGGATGGATAGGTAAGGCTAGAAAAGATTCATACAAATGACAATCCAGTGGATATGTTTACAAAGGCAGTGATAAGGGAGAATTTGAGCTCCTCTTCAACTTTGGTTGGCCTTCAAGGTTGAATTTAAGTAAAAGGGAATTGCAAGGTCTAAAGTGTTGCTTTCTAGTGGGAGTTGTAGGGGCAGCAGTGTTATGATCAGTCTCCAAGTGGGAAATGGTATGGAGTGGAGTTTGATCTATCTCCAAGTGGGAGATTGTTGTGTTATGGAGACCAATTAGACTCGGATAAAATATTCATCTTTATCTTATTTTATTTTATATGTTGCATTTATTAAATATTTATGTTGCACTTATATTTAAAAGGTGATTACAAACAAATATTAAATGTTGGAAGTGATTAGTTATAGCTGGAAGTGATTAGTTACAATATTTTTATTATAAAGTCAAAAGACAGCTGAAAATATTAAATGTAGCCACCTAAAGAAACTATTTTATTGGGTGCACGAGGCACAACCAATGGCCACACTTCATTATAAATTGATGTGACATGTGTGGGAGCATATTAGAACACTCGTTGATTAGTTTTAAGGTCAGCATGTCATGAAAAACATCAGTAAAAATTTGTAGAGCAGTGGCTTGAAAAACATAGGAAGCACCGCAGGCACCTGTAGCAAAGGTTGTGTAAAAACAAGTGAAAATTGTGATGAAAAAAATTGCTACATGTTGCAGATCTTGCTACATGCATTGTAAAGGTTATTTACTAGAATTTTAATATATATTGGACCCTACGTTGATGGATGTAGCCCAGTTTTGGGTGAACCACATTAAATCTTTGTGTTTTTCTTTTGCTATCCAAAATTTTTGTGTTTTATTTCTCTATTTTATTGATCAAATCTGCATTTGTCTATTTAAAATCTTCTTTCTAACCCTAACACCAACTCCATGAAATATCATGATTACTTTTTATCTATCACGCACTTGGACGAGGGTGGTAGGTATGGTGCAAGAAAAGGTGTCATTACTCTAGTGCTCTCTCATTTAATGCTTGCACAGGAGACCAGTGAGGCTTCATTAATTTGGAGGTTTCTTCTAGATGGGGAGGATTCATGGTAAATTTATAGGGAAGAGAAGCATATAGGGAAGGCATGGGAAGAGTCTCAAGGGAGGGCCCATTCATCAACACTAAGTAATGAGTGAGCTTAATATGGGATATTTAACCTACATCAATTAGTTTATGGGACCTTATTGTGTATTCCTAGGAGGCAATTAACCCCACTTCATCTTAGTAATCACTCTATTTGTACTCGATCATTAGTTCCTTTCAGAAGTTGGAAAAACACCATGAGAGGTACATAAATATATACATATTTGCAAGTAGAGAAGCATTTTGGCAAGCCTTGGAAGATGAGTCCTTTTTTATTAAGGTGGGTATCACTTAGGAGGCTTGGATGGGCAATGGTTTGGGTTGTGTTCACAAAACAAGGGATTTGGATCTATTTTTCCATATATCAAATCTATTTGTTGTGGAGTTTGACTTTGCACTTAACAAGGAGGCCATGGACATAAATGCTAACCATATGGGTATTGAAGGAAAAACTAAATTTTAGGACCATCACCAACATCCTCCTTCCCTAGGCAAAGTGGAAGCTGGAAAGGGTTGTGGAACTAATGTTACACATGCCAATTTCACCTGCATAAAACAATTGGCGTAAAATCATGAGGTAAGTCACTAGCCATGGGTTCAATGATTATTATTCTAGCTTTTGGAGCATGTATGCAACTAGATCTTTTTGGGATGTGTATTATTTCCTTCTAAAACAATTTTTTTATTTGATAAACAAAGGTATTGTTTCTATGATTTCATTCTATGGTTGGTCAGTTTGGAAAAGAAATGATTAAATGGAATTAGAAAATAAGTATGGTACCTATATATTTTATGTTCCTATTGGAGACAAGGAAACATGAAACTACAACCTTTGATAAAAAAATTCTTCACCTTCTATGCTTCAATGGATGTTCATTCCCTACTCTAAAACTTCTATTTTGAAGTACGCAGGGAAGTTACTAGAAAAGGATATGGAATTTGGTTTTATACCTGCCGATTGCATTTGCTTGAAATTTTTTAAATCCCTTCCAATAAATCCAATTTGTGTGTACCCTACAGCTATTGCATTCCATGAGACCATATTTCTTTGAGACATTTTTTCAAACAATGCACGTGCCTTTTCTTTTATGCTTCCATATTTTGCATATAGGTCTATCTGAGCATTTGTAGCTATACACTCTAACAAAAATCCCCTTTTCCATTAAACTTTCATGGATGTTCATACCCTGTTACAAAGCTCCCATTTTGGCACAGACAAGAGGATGCTAAAAAAAAAGAAAGAAAGTTGTGAGATTTGGCTTTAGACCTGCTGATTGTATTTGTTGTTTGATTGAAAATTTCAAAATAAACTGTTGTGTTCTAGGGGTTGGATATATTATTCCCTTATATATGATTTTCTCTGTAATAGAGAGAATGTTCCCTTGGGTGGGAAAAGGCTAACCTTACAAACACTAATCAGGTAAATGATATGGTTGTTGCTTTAAAATACAACTTACACTTCTTTCGTAAATATGGCATTTCCATAGATCAAATAAGATTTTTGTTCATATCTTGTGAATACAATTAGATATAATGTGTCATAATTCTAGGAACTTTCAAAAAGAAATTCTAAAGGGTATGCATGTCCTCTATAAGGTAAAAATTAGAGGATTTTTGAGTTAGTAAAAATGTGCATGCCTTCATTTAGTAGATAGCAACAAAACCTTTTTAAATGAAAAACTTCCATAGATAAAACCATAAATCAATTCTTTCATTTAACAGTTAATAATAGATTTGTTTAAAATAAATCTCCCATAGATAAAATGATAAAATCAATGCTTTTATTTAAAGTTAACAACAAATTTGTTAAGAATAAATTTGTCATAGATGAAATGATTAAATCAATGCCTTCATTTGACAGTTAATATCAGATTTGTTTAAAATAAATCTCCCATAGATAAAATAATAAAATTAATGATTTTATTTAAAATTAACAACAGATTTGTTAAGAATAATTTTTTCATAGATAAAATGATAAAATAAAAATGCTTTTATTTAAAGTTAACAATAGATTTGTTTATTTTTTAGTTGAAAAAGGCTATGAGCAGGAGATGTAACGACTTTGTATTTTTTAATTCCTCATAGGTTCCAAAGGACAGTGATGATTATCCGAATGACAATGGCGATGGCCTTTGTGGACTCTAGTGGCCACTGGTCAATTTTGCTATGCGGTTACTTGTTGGTCATTGGGTTTGTTGTTTTGTTGGGGTTGTTGTTTCACCCTATGTCGTTGGCTTAGCTCTTGTTCCATGTACCTGGTGCTTGGGCTCTCCTTCCAAGTGATTTGTTTATAGTGCTCTAACTTCCATGTGTGTCATGGGTAGAGCTCTGATCGCTCACTCTTTTGTTGACTAGGTTTGGGTTTTTCCATTGCGGCTCAACCCCTTTATTCTTGCCCTTGTTGCATGGCTAGGGCCTGTTTTGTTCCTTCACAAGCCCCTATGGGTTTGTGGCATGGGTGGGATTTTATTTTTCATCATTTTTGCTTTGTTGGGGATGTATGTGTTGCTCTTCTTTGCAGAAGTCTTGTTCTTTCCTCTCGTTTCCTTTGTCCTTATTTTATGGTCTCTCGAATCATGGTGATGGTGGTTTTGGGTTGGTTCTGGTCTTTTCTTTCTTTTTGTGAGCTACTTTACTACTCGTGGTTGTTGGATTTGTTCTTTCAAGCCCCCTTGGTTTCCACAGACACGGTGGTGGTTCTGAGTTTGGTCTTTGGGATTTCTTTGGAGCTCTCTTCTTTTGTTAGAGTTTCTAACTTGGTTTCTACCTTGGCCTTGGTGGTTTGGGGTTTGTTTTATTGGGATACTTTTCCTAATCTGAGGGTTGTGTTGGTTACTATCGGGTCTCCTACTAATGCTCCCTTAAGGAGTTGGTTCTCTGGTTATGTGAAGCTGTAGGTTGTTGACCTCCTTATGCTGAGGTGCTTCATGGGAACTATCCTAAAATCTATGTTGTTCCTTTGGTGGTTGTGGAGACCCTACCCTATTTCATTGTGGTGAGTTTTGTGCTTCAAGAAGGCTTCTAGGTTGATGGAAGTGGTTGTTATGGTGCTTATGTTTGGTTGGGGTGGAGGCTTTTCCCTGTTCTGGTGTTGCTTGTCTCTCTCTCCAATACCTGCTACCGCGACATGGATTGGAGATGCTTTGTTCCTTTGTGATTGGATGTGGGTTTCCTATTTGTGGGGGTTCCCCTGGTTTGTTGGTTGCCCCTTGTGATGGATGGTGCTTCATCTATGGAAGGAGCTTATGGTTATATGGTGTTTTGGGTTGTTTATATTATGGGATGGGAGGTTGTTCTTTTCCTTCCTACTGTTTCTTCCTCTTGGATGCCTTGGGAGGAGGTGTTTTCCTATTCTACCATAGTTCTTACTTGCTACCTTTTTCTACAAACATTGTATTCAATAGAGGTGAATATTGCTCTTATCAAGGTGGATCCCTCTCCTATTGAGGTGAAGCTGGAGGTTGTAGGATTGGTGGGAAGTGTTTCTCTCCTTTGCTAATTCCTATTTAGGTGGAGTGTGCTTGATCTGGAGGGGGATTTCTTTGGTAGTTTTGGTCCCCACTTCTTCCTCTCCTATAAAGGGGAGCCCCATCCTTTCGAGGTGGTTTTGGGGCTGGTGTCTGGTTGGTTAGTGCATCTAGAAGAACATATCTCTACTACAAGCAGTGATTCTTACCCCTTTGGTGAGAATATGTTAGGCTCGATTTTATCTAATTTGAGTGGAAGGTCTGTTGCAGTCCAGCTATTGCAAGTGGTTAGTGGCCATTGGTGCAGAAGGTCTATTACAGTCTAGCTATTACAGGTTGTTTGTCCTATGTCTTCTATTGCTCCTGGTTTTGGTACTAGGAATGAGTTGTAAGTCTGCCTTTTACTTGGGACTCTTGTTGGTCCTGAGTATTTTGTCACCCTTGGTCATCAGGTGACCAGGTGTTGTTTGTTTCTCTACTGAGTATCTGCGATGTTTTTGTTGGTGTTGTTCTCTGTTGTGTTGGAAAAGTTTGATGCTTCGTTGTTTGGAAGTGTCCTATTCTTAGCTCTGTAAAAGGTTCTTGGTCCTTTCAAAACCTTGCTTACCTTATCAAAAGCAACAGATTTGTTAAGAATAAATCTGCCATAGATAAAATGATAAAATCAATGCCTTCTTTTGACAGTTAATAACAGATTTGTTTAGAATAAATCTACCATAGATAAAATGATAAAATAAATGCTTTCATTTAATAGTTAACAATAGATTTTTTAGAGTAAATATACCATAGATAAAATGATAAAATCAATGCTTTTATTTAAATTTAATAGTATATTTGTTAAGAATAAATATGTCATAGATAAAATGATAAAATCAATGCCTTCATTTAACAGTTAACAGCAAATTTGTTTAGAGTAAATATGCTATAAATAAAATGATGAAATCAATGCTTTTATTTAATAGTTACCAGATTTGTTTAGAATAAATCTTCCATGGATAAAATTGTAGAATCAATGCTTTCATTTAAAGTATTGAACTTTACAGGAAAAGTAGTTATTAGATTTTGTTAACTATGTTTTGAATGCTTCACGAATGATAGTTTCAGAAGTAGAAACCATTTCTTTAGTTCCTCCTTAAAAGTAATATCACTATCAAATATTAGAAACACACAAATAGTATCATAGTAATATGGTCATGAGTACATAGATTTAGAAAATCTTTTACTTGTAACTGAATTAATGGACCTGTCAAAAATATAGTAGCACTTGGGTTTAATAAATATCGTCCAAAGATTTCATGAGTTAGTGTTTGCCATAATGTCAGAAGATATTATTCAAGATTGGATGGATATATTGTTAAAGAAAGAAAATATTAGGAATACTAGTTGCAAGTACTATTAAAAAATTATAAATTACTCTAGTTGATTCCATTTAGTAGTTATTATTTCTTAGTATTCATAACATGGTTAGTCAATAAATTTTTTTTTGGTTATCAATAACATTGTATAGTAATATTTTTTTTAGGAAATTTTAGATATTGTTTGATAATTTGATCATTTAAGTGTTCATTTGATTGTTCATTTAATAATCAATGGTTCTTTGGTTGTGTTATCATTTTTAAGGTATGGAATTTATATCAATATTATCTTAATTTACTAAGATATCAAATGCTACTTATTGACATTCACATTTCTTTCATATATCACTTATGTTTCTTTATTTGTTGATATGGTTTATTGTTTTGTTCTAGGATGGACTATCTTATTTACATTTGAAGGTTTATATCTTCATATTAGTGTTTTCTTAATACATTATTACATATGGAATTTGCTAATCAATATTTATTAACATTTTTTGAGATTTTTATTCACATATATAGTAATTGTTAACCTATCTAGTCTAATATTTAAATACATGTAGTGTAGGAAAATGCATACCCTTGCATTTTCACACTTTTTTGGGCCTGCCTTGCTTTATTTATCCTTAGTTATGCCTTAATTAGTCCTATTTTGCATCCACAAGCCTAATAAATGATATCTTTTGATGGCTAATCCTAACAAACCTCAAAGGGTAAATGATTAATTTAATAATTTTGGTTATGTGTCCTTGATTTTTGAACTGGGACTAATAAGACACCTAGGGAATCTTTGTCCCCCAAAGGTCTTGGGACCTTGATTTCAAAAGCACCTTAAAATGACCCCATTTTGGATTATGTGCCCCAAGTTTTGAACCTTGGGACTAAGACACCACCTAGGGCATCTTAGTCCTCCTCAAGTTATTTTTATGATTTAATTTCAAATATTGGTGGGATTTAGCCTCCTTTAATTAATGAATTCATATGTCAGCTTTTTGTGGTGTAATTTCAGGATATTAAGCATGGATAAGTATAAATACAAGGTTCTTTCATTAGTTTTCATCCTAGCAACTTGAGTATTCATGCATTATAGCATAATTGAGTTCATAAGAGCATTCAAGAGAAATTCATCAAGCATTTGGAGCCATCATCAAGATTCAAGCATCATGTCAAAGATATTCTTGCATCATGTGTGTTTTGAGCTAACATTTGTGATGTAGGGTTTTGATTCAAGAAAGCAATTGAAGTCAAGATCTATCAAGCATTCATTCAATTCAAGATCTACATCCAAGCTATCCACTTCACACAAGTTTGTAGATCTCATAACAAGGGTTTGGTGAGTTGCAACATAGCACTTTGTTCATTCATCATTTCCCTTCATTATTTCATTTCATTTCAAGGTTTAATTACCAACAAGGGGTTTGACCAAGGAAAACACCCATTTACTAACAATCAACAAGTTTTTCCTCCCTTATGTGTTTGTGTTTTCAAATTTAGGTTGAAGATCATTTGAAGTGCAAAGTTGCAAGGTTGTCATCTCCACAGAAAGTCACCTACAAACTAGATTTGGAAGTTTCAGGACCTGAGATCTGAGAAGAAGTTACATATATTGAGCCTCAGGATCATCTTTCTTAATTGCAGAAATTTAGATCAGGGCTAAGAAGAAAGTAAGGGTGTCTTAGTCCTCTTGGAGTTATTTTTCAGAGATTTTTCATATCTAGTTCTGACATCTGAAGATTCCATATTTATCCTCAAAAAACAGCAACAGGACTAAGAAGACAGTAAGGGAAGCTTAGTCCTCCCTGGCATATTTTGATATCATTTTTACATTTCCAGAATCCTTATCACATTTCCAAACTTCCTAGATACATATATCCTAACTTTTGATACTTAATTTTGTCATTTGCACTCATTATTTGGCTTGCATTACTAGGTTTTGTGAGCTGAATGTTAAGTTGTCTTTTCCAAGCTTTTCCTTGGTGGTGAACCCTTCAAAGCCTAAGGAATCTTTGTAGGTCTCCCTTGTTGATAATTAACTCACCTTTGTGTTGATAGTCAATCCACTTTGGGATCCTAGGTTTCCTTGAATGAACCATCCCCCTATCAAGAAAAATCTAGGATTAGGGACCCCTTTCTTGTATTGTGAGTCCCTTCTCCCTTTTCTGAATTACCATCCATTTTTCCCCTACAGTTCAATACCCAATTATAGCAATTGCAACTAATGACTTGGATACTTTTAATTCATTATATTATTTTTGCATTTGTAAAGTATAGTTTTATTAAAGAAAATAGTTTAGCATTTATTTCCTTTAAAAAATATATAACAAGAATAGATTGATGAATAGGTGGAGTCCTTGAGTATGTAATAAGAATGAATAAGTTCTATGGGTAGTGTGGAGGTCATTTCATTAAAGGCTAGTTTTGGGAAAATCCTTGCATGATGAAATTTGGTAATCTTAACTTGTTGGAAAATAATGTAATTTATGTCTCTTGCTCTTTGGTCAAGAAAGGGTTATGTGTTAGTAGTGATCTTATGTGGTATAACATAGGTATGGTATCTTCTATTGGGAATAGGTCATTTATAATATTTTTAGGAGTTAATTATGGATGTAAATGTTGGTTGTGTGCATTTGGTAGTTGTTTTAGAAGAATTCTTGG
Source organism: Sequoia sempervirens (assembly GCA_007258455.2). Classification (NCBI taxonomy): domain Eukaryota; kingdom Viridiplantae; phylum Streptophyta; class Pinopsida; order Cupressales; family Cupressaceae; genus Sequoia; species Sequoia sempervirens. The sequence continues at coordinate 48,740 of VDFB02353226.1, forward strand.
GATATCCTATATGTGGGTTTAGTCATAATATTTGACCTTGAACCTTTGCTTTCCATTATTGTAGTGTGGATTAGTGTATGGGTTTTTGATTGAAATTGATGTTATAACATATTTATTTTAACCTACTAGATTATACCCCTTGGTTAGCAAACCAAGTGTGTGATGTTTGAAGTCCAATTGTCAAACTATGATTCCTCTATGAATTATATACATAGCAAAGGTTGTCAGAGATGAGCCCTCGAGGAATTAGGTCGGGCCCTTAGGATTTTCCTTCTAAATTTTGTTTTGGGTCTTGTCATTCTCTCCTGATGTTGTAAACCACCTTTGACTTATATAGCTATGTAATTATATCACTTATTATGGTGATCATGTACTAATAACTCATTGATCTTACGTGTGAAACAAGTCTTGTAGATTGTGCAAGTACACGTATTGGGAGTGAGGAAATTATGATGTGTTGGAATATGAGAGGTGCTTGAGTGTATAAGAGGTATGTTAAGTTGACCCATAATAAGTAGACATGATTGTTTAAGACAAGAAACTCATTTCTATCCTTGCTCATAACTAGCGATATCATTGATCATAGATTTAGGTAGTATAATATGCTAATATAGTTGTAAGTAGCAAGATATATTGCTATTGAATTTCAACAAAAAAAATTAATCCAAAATTAGTAAAGTAGTTATATTTTTTATAAGATGGTTAGTGTGTAGAATGTGGGAATTACATAATGTTTATACCAATCTTTGCAACAGTATTTATTTCAAATAAATTTTTATGTTTGCCATAAATCTATCTCTCTAACTTGTAATGTTTATTTTTTCAAAATTGTAGATAACTTCTTCCATTGTGGATGTTGTGGAAGTAGAAGATTGGGATATTATAGACTAATAAGGAGAACCTTGTGGCAAGGATCTACTAGGGCTTATAGGAGGACCTATAGATTTTATTTTCCTATTATAATTTTTCCCATGGATTTTGGTGAGATGCTTAGTGGATGAGCTAAATAATCACGTATAGAGAAATTCTCAAATTTTATACATAAATTTATTGCTACTCTAAAAGTCTAATACATCTAAAGAGATACCAAATTGCTTAATATGGTGGGAAAAAAGGAAAAAATATTATATTAAGATTTCACATGATGTAGTTTGTGTGTACATGTACAAA